>CM077161.1:168046379-168143235 GCA_039583875.1 Platanthera guangdongensis
TCAGGGCTCCACATCAACGAGAGCGCTCCCTCCAGTAGTTTCTGTGGACTTAGAGAATTTTCTAGCCGTAACGCTCTCACCCTGATTCCGCGAGCTCAACAACATTCCAAGGGTGGATCGCTTCCATTAAGCCTCCGAGGACTTAACTGTTTCTTCCTCATTTACTGCACCTGTAATGAAGTAGCGTCTGTCTCCCTCTGAGATAAAATAAAACGCTATTAAAACTCTAAGAAGCTAGTGGATTTTAGCTCATCACAGTTCCAGCCATGTGGTTTTCACTCTTTCCAGATTTTCCACGTAAAAAATGTCTTTTATCATTTGTTGCAACTCATTTTGACTGTTTGGCACCCGATCCAATTTCAAGCTAAGCGGTCTGATTTCTTCGGACCTGGAAAGATCGGGTAACAGTAATAACAAGGTTATATATATATATTACAATTATCACAATCTGAAATTTACATACATTCAATAGACTGATTTAAGGAGATTATCAAAATATATATAATTCCCTCAATAGTTGAAATCGTAAGAATAAATTGGAGAAAATTAAATTTGAATGGAAGGAAAAGAAAGGAATGTTTTACCAAGGGAATTTTTTCTCTTTTAATATGATTTAGGGCTCCGTTTGGTGGGGGGGGGGGGCGGAGGGACTTATTTTCACGGTCAAGCAGGTACGACCGTATGAATCGGATCTTAATTGTGATCCGATTCATGCGGTCGTAACTACTTGACCGGTGAAAATAAATCCCCCCAAATGAAGCCTAGATAATATACATATGCTGTATTTATTAATTTAATCAATACAATATATGCATTTTTAAATGTTTATATTATAAAACATCAGTATTATAAATATATAATATTTTTATTTTTACTATTAATTACTATAAATAAATGTTTCATAATTTCTGAAATTATTTTTTTCAACCTATAAATAGTCTTCCAAATTATGAGATTGACACACAAAATTTTTCTCATCTTTACCTCTTAAACTCTAATAACTTTCGTTCTATTTTCTATTTATTCTACATTTACTTCATCACGTATGTTCGGCTGCTCCATGATGCTTCGGTGTTTGCGAATATCATTGTTTTGAGATCTAGTTAGGTGTTGTATCTCGGAGAAGTGTGAGCATTAGTCACACATCTTATGACACAGATTCGATTTCTTACATAAATATTTTACGTCATTTTATTTCATATCATTTTAATAATTCATTTATATGCATTAAAAATTCTATGAAATGCATATAATATTGTTTTTTTTAATATGAATTGAAATTTAGTTTATTATATATATATATCAAATATTCTAACAATCTAAATAAGTTATATACACATCACAGCTTTTTACAAAAAGGCCATGTAATCGGATCATCATCTCTCAAGCTGTCTACTACCAATCTCATTGAACATTTATTGGAAAGTCCAAAAATATATAAATAAATTTTTAAATAAAAGAAAATAGAGCTTTCTTTAAATTTTATGTGATTTGTTTTTCTAATTACAACTTTTTATTGTGACTTCTCAAAATGTGACGATTGTGAGGGATCAAAATCGATAATTTTAATGAAATTGATTATCACTAGTGGAAACACGAGTAGTGTTAAAATTAAACAAATCCGCAGAGGCCTCCTCGGTACCATGTTGAAACTCAACAAACTGGAGGAGGCCACCTCCACTTATAATGAACGTTTTCCCGGATCTTGGAGAATGCAGGGGTTATCTCAACAAAGCAGTAACAACCAGCAACACATGCAGCAAGCAACTATCTTTATTGATCAACAACAAACTTCTTTACAAGACGAGACATACATGTCGAGACATGATTCACCAAAACCAACACAGGGAGAGCAGAGACAGATACAAAGACAAAAACTATACAAGCGCGCGGTCTCAAACATCAAGCCTCGCGGTCTACTGCTGTGGAGTCCGCTCAATCCGCCTGGTCGCAAACCACAACCAAGCCGTGCGGACTACCCCTTATTCCAATGTTTAGCTCTTCACCGCCGATCTGCAAGCGCCTGACCGCGAGGTCGCCTAGCCGCTAGACCGCACACGCTGCGATACCGAATAGAACAGTCCGCCTGAGACAGGCGATTCTTGAACCCCGAACCAAGTTGCCAAAGAGAAGACCGCCTAGTCGCAGTCTGCGACCTGCTGTTTACCCTGTTGCTTAACCACAGAGTCCGCACTGTCCCTGACCACAATCAGAGCCAAGTTCTGGCTTTCTAGCGCTATCCGCAGAACCTGCACAGCACAATCCGGTCAACTCTATCAAACCGCGCGGACACCATAGTACAATCCACAGCAACTATGCGAGCTCAAATTACAGTTCACTTACTTCGTTCTCACTTCCTCAGGTTGTTATTTCCTGATGTGACATGAGTCCTATTTATAGGCACGATGATGAGTATGGTCACCGCCCTAGCTGATAGGAAAACCGCCACATCCTGCAGTAAGAACAAGTGTGTCCGCCAGCCCGCGGACACACACACCAGTTCGCTGCTCCTGTGCAGATAGCCAGCCCGCCTAGCTTCTCCAAGGCCGGACTCCAATCTCCAGTCCGCCTTGTCGCCAAAGGCCAAGCCAGGACCACCACAGCTGGACTCCGCAACAACAGTCTGCCAATCCGCGGACACATCACCAGCCTGCAACCTTGAGTCCACAGCCCCAATACAAGGCTTCTGCCGGACTCCGCGGACACGCCACATCAGTCCGCTGCGGACAGCTCTAGTCCGCTTCCCGAGTCCATGCCTAATCACCAAGGCATTGCCGGACTCAGCGGACACAGCTCCAGTCTGCAACCTTGAGTCCACAGCCCCAATACCAAGGCTTCTGCCGGACTCCGCGGACACGCCACATCAGTCCGCTGCGGACAGCTCTAGTCCGCTTCCCCGAGTCCATTGCCTAATCACCAAGGCATTGCCGGACTCAGCGGACACAGCTCCAGTCTGCTAACACAACAGACACATTAGTCCGCATCTCCGGCAGACAACTCCAGTCCACAATTCCTGCAGACTTCTCCAGTCCGCAAACTCCTGCAGACTTTATCAGTCCGCATCCCTGCAGACTTCTCAGTCCGCATCCCTGAGTCCATAGCCTCATCACAAGGCTCAATCAGACTCAGCGGACACTAACTCTAGTCCGCATGCTTGTGCACACAATCTCCAGTCCGCATATCTCAAGCTAGCAATCAAGGTAACAGCACTCCTGCCGAGCTTGGCGGACTGAGAGAAACAGTCCGCGCTCCACTGCGCGATCTCCCCGGACCGAGCCATCCTGGACTTGGTTCAGAACTCACCAAGTCCAGTCCACTGGCCACAAGGGCCAGTCCGCACTTACTGGCGGACATTGGATCTAGCCCGCCACATCGGGGCGACCTCCAGCTTCTGTTCGCACTGACCGGCGGTCTCCGCGGCTTCCACTTGCCACTGCACCAGAGCAAGACCAAGGCAACTGCCAAACCAATCTGCCGAGCTCCAGTTCATCAGTCCGCTTTATGCCGGACTCCGCGGATAGAGTTTCTATCCGCCTGGTTACTTCCTGGGATTCAACCGCCTGCTGAGTATACACCGCCTGATAGACCGCTGTTGCTGTCCGCATAGTCCGCGCGAACAGACTGCCCAGGCCACCACAGAGCAAACCGTCTGAAACATCCCTGCCGACTTAGCAGTCCGCCAACCCTATCCGTGTAGTCCGCGCGGATGGGTGCCCAAGCCTTCCATTCACCCATTCACTTCTCAGATTTCAACACTCCCCTTGAAGTGAGAAGTGGTGAACAACTCCAGCAGCTCCCGAACCTTGCACCTGGTCCCTCTGATAGCATCTACGAAGAGATGTCCAAGACATAGTCCTCGCCCCGCATATCATGGACCATGAGGGAGCCCTCCACCATCTCCCAAAGGAGTCATGCTTCCCTCTGCCTTCTTCAGCTTCAACCTCCACTCATGCATCACAGGAGTATCACCAACTACCTTGGGCACAAAATCCCAAGCCTCGTTACCTCTGAGAGAAGTCACCTCTTCAGCCTTGGTGTCAACCATCTCCTTGATTTTAGTGGGGTCATCATAGCCAGAAGAACCTCGCTCGACCTGAGGGCAAGCAAAGAGACACGAATCAAGCCCGCCGTGTTCCCTTCACTATATCGAGCTGGTGACTTACTGATCCTCTTCGATCTCCAAAGAACCTGATCATGGCTAACCACCTCCGTTGCTCCTGAACAAACTACATTCCCGGGCAAACCTGGAACCATGCTCCCCTTGCTCCCTGAACAAGACGCCTCCTCACTGGAACCAGGAGCACCTGGAGCAACGCTCCCCCTGCTACCTGAACCAGAAGACTCCCCTCTTGAACAAGAACTGCCTGGAACATCGCTCCCCCTGCTTCTTGAACCAGAAGCCTCTGCCTTCGAGTCAGAAGTACCTGGAGCAACGCTCCCCCTACTTCCTGACCTGACGCCTTTGCCCCGGAGCTAGAACAACCTGGAGCACCTGGTGACTCAGGCAGCTCCACATGAACCTTAGCAGCAGCCTCCTTCAGCCCATCATCTGACCTGCTCATCTCTAGCTCCACATGAGAGCTACCCCAATACGGCGTCAACTCATCGAAGACAACGTCTCTTGACACGATGAGTCTCTTCGTCGCAGGATCCATACACCTCCATCTTCTCCTCTGCTCATCATACCCAACAAAGGCTAGCTTTGTCTTGAGAGCTCCTGGAGATTGTATGTAGCAGGTAGATCCAAACATCCTTAGGTGTTTCACACTGGGATGTACTCCGAACATCAGCTCATAAGGAGTCTTCACTATGATCGGACTAAGAGACATCCGGTTGATGACATGAGCAGCACAGGCCATCCCTTCCGCCCAAAGAGCCTTCAGAACGCCTTTACTCTGAAGCAACATTTGCAGGTCTCCGTTAACCAACGGATCATCCGAGCTGCAGCACTACCTTGTTGTGAAGTATGTCCACAAGAAAGCACCTTTCGGATCCCTTGCTTCCTGCAAAAGTTTGAGAACTCGGTTGAGCCAAACTCACCACTGAGCTTGTCCTCAACTTCTTGATCCGCACACCCAACTAGTCTCCACAAGCTTCTTTAACTCCACAAGCAAGCGCATCATGTTGGACTTCTCCTTCATGAAGTATACCCAAGTGTACCTAGAACAGTCATCAACCAATATCAGCATGAACTTGCTGCCTCCAAGACTGGCGGTGACGGTCGGGCCAACCAGAGCACAATGGACAACCTCCAAAGATGCTTTATATCTGGATTGTGCCTTATCAACCATGAAGCGATAAGCTTCACTTTGCTGACATCCCGCACACTCCTGACCATCGTCATAGGATGACAATCTAGGCAAGCCTCTTACGAGTCTTCTTTCCGCCATTGCTTTCAGCTTGTCCATCCCTGCATGCCCCAGTCTTTCATGTCAGATAGCTGCACTATCACTGGCCTTCATCCGATCAGCTCCAGAACTTGTTGATAACCCAACAATGTTCTTCTCCTTCCTCCCTACTTGAGCAACGTTTGCAGAGAGCAAGACAACCTTGCACTCCTTCCTGAGCTGACCATGCTGCTTGCTTGCTTTATAGCACCTTGGTCCCTCCTTCCTCTTCGCATCACGCCTAGGAGAACCATTCTCTCTTGCTGATATGAAGTAGAAGGACCATCTCCGCAGCAACCTTCATCTTCTTCCTGAACAACCCATCAAGGGAAGTCCAAACCTCCGCAGCTGACCGACATCCACTAATGTGGTCCAAGAGCTCTGATGAGATCACCTGCCTGAGAATAGACTCCGCTCTCGCATTTTGCTTTTTCCAAGCTCTCATCTCTTCAGCATTGCCAACAGTAGCCTCTTGTCTTCCTGCTCGCATACAACCTCCCAAAGGTCCTCTCCAAGAAGAAAGCTCTTCATACAAGGCTTCCACCATTCGAAGTTCGTCTTTGTAAGAAGATCAATTCCAAGACAACTTGCATCTTCTGCTGCCATGGTTCTACCACTGGTTTCCTCTTCACAAGAGCAAATACTTCAGTTGATCACTGCTTGACCACTCCAACCTCCCTCTGATACCATGTTAAAATTCAACAAACCCGTAGAGGCCTCCTCGGATACCATGTTGAAACTCAACAAACCGGAGGAGGACACCTCCACTTATAATGTTGAACATTTTCCCGGATCTGGAGAATGCAGGGGTTATCTCAACAAAGCAGTAAACAACCAGCAACACATGCAGCAAACAACTATCTTTATTGATCAACAACAAACTTCTTACAAAGCGAGACATACATGGCCAGACATGATTCGCCCAAACCAACACAGGGAGAGCAGAGAGAGACAGATACAAAGACAAAAAACTATACAAGCCGCGCGGTCTCAAACATCAAGCCTCGCGGTCTACTGCTGTGGAGTCCGCTCAATCCGCCTGGTCGCAAACCGCAACCAAGCCGCTTGTACTACCCCTTATTCCAATGCTTAGCTCTTCACCGCCAAATCTGCAAGCCGCCTGACCGCAGGTTGCCTAGCTGCCATACCGCACACGCTGCGATAACCGAATAGAATAGTCCGCCTGAGACAGGCGACTTTTTGAACCCGAAACCAAGTTGCCAAAGAGAAGACCTGTAACAACCCCATCCGTTCATACGGTACATACTATAATGTCCAGTCGGGGCCCCACAGCATATATCACAAAACAGGCGTGAAGGTACGAATGATACCAGAGTATGCGCAGCGCACCTAACACATTGCATTCTAGCGAAAGCCTATACTAACACTTGAACTCCACCAGTGAATGTCCAACAAATAACATAACCCCACGTTTGTATATCTTACATAGGAATGCTGACAAGAGTACAAAAGTTGGCGTTATGGCCTTACATGGCTTTCAAATAGTGGTGCGCAGGCCGGCCCACAAGAAAAGCAAACACATAACAAACAACAAAAGCCTTCGAGGGCTAGCATCAGCAAGCAGCAACAACAGCAGGGACATCAACCTTTATGCGTCCCGCTTGGCTCTCCAGCACCTGTACAGGGACAATCCACCCAACCAGTGGCAAACAGAGGCAACGATCAACATTCAGCTGACCAAAATATAACGACCCTACCCTTCTCTCGGCAGCAGAAATCTTCCCTGCAGGCAATATCATATTTCAAACAAGCATGGCAATATATCTCATACATGTGATTCACGCACACATGCCATCACAACCGTTCGCCACCCGGCCAACGGTCCGTGCACTCAGGGCACATTCTTGGTGTTTTCTGACAAAGCTCTTGCCCACCACCGTATCAGGGTCACAACCAACGTGGTAACTCTTTTGAGCATTTACTCCATGACGTGCAGCCGGAGTTCTAGTCTTACTACACCGGGATGGCCCGTAGCCCCCCATTGGTCATGACGCGCGGCCTAAGACTCTCGCTATGCGCTCCAACAGACCGCACCTTTTGGTCCACGTCGGACGGACATAACGCCGGTCGGATCCTCCACCCCCCGTTGCACAAATCGCCTTGCCTTCTCCGAGTACAGCGTACTCATGGCTTAATCAAAGGCGCGGGTCGGTCTCACCAATCCTGTTCTGGCATTCAGCCTGGGTATTTCTCTTACACCCATTCATCATATAATATCCGCGGGTCTTTCCTTGGCAACCACAGTACTTCCTGTTACTCGCTTCACAGGTGGACACCGCCATATCACACATGTCAGGGGTCTTTCCTGGGCACACCAGTACTTCCTGTACACTCTTCACAGGTGGACACCCTACGACATCAAGCATCACAAAGGGGCCTTTCCTGGTCACCCCAGTACTTCCTGTGCCTCATTCACAGGTATAGCCCAAAAGCACAAACATACACAGATATGTTCCTGGACTACCACTCCAGTACTTCCTGCTACTACCTTTCACAGGTATAACCCGTTACTCCTTAAACTACACGTTATCACGGAATCTTCTCCGATTCGTATGCAACATCACCAATCCATACCAACCTGTCCAGATGGGCTTCACACAACATGCCTATTCCGTACTCCATTTCTGGATCTATATGCCAACAAAGGGGATTTTATGAATCACCCAAAAGACTCTCAAACAGCCACCTCTTGGTGGGGGAATCACAAATATATGCCAAAGGAAGCCTTCACATGGCTAGGAAGAAAAGTCATTACCCTTGAAGCCCTCTTCGGTGCCATGAGCTCCAAGCTGGCTCGAACGAATCACAAGAGCTTTTCCTTCGCAACGCTGGCTTCGGATCTCTCGTCGGTAAACCGCAGCACACCGTGACCAGCCCCTTGCCTCCTCCTCCTTCTTCCTCTCCCTTTCTCTCAATAGATAGAAATAAAGAAAAGAAGACCAAATGAGAAATGAGGTTTCTCTTCTCATTCACGGCCTTAAGGAAAACAGGGAGGCAGTCTCATCCATTGGATCCCGGCTGAAGAAACTGACGGCCACGATTTTGGCAGAAAAAGCTAATTTTTGCCTGACACGGCCTGTGACACGCCCGTTGTCCATGGCCGTATGACTCAAGCGGTGCTCAACTGACTTACCCAAACCAGTGACATGCCAATGGGGACACGCTCGTGTCATAGGCCGTGTCACCCAACACGCCTTCAGACACGCCCGTGTCTGTGGCCGTGTTCGTCAGGCGAAAATAATCTCCAAAATCGCTCGAGGACTCACACGGCCTGTGACACTCCGTGTCCCAGGCTGTGTGCCCATACACGGCACTAGGACACGCCCTAGCTAGAACTAAAATTCGTCGGGTTGAGTTCGTCGAACCAAATGGACCGCCCTGTTGTACAACCTCGGGCTCGCAAAGAGCCCTCAAGAAGCAAACAGAGCGAGATAGGCAAAGGGGACTAGGAGGGCCCACTCGCAAGCGGCGAGATGATGGGCTCTCCAAGGGGCAAAATGGCCCCACCCAGAGGCGAGAGGGCCTCTAGAAGCGAGATGACCTCCAAGGGCGAGAGGCTCCGCGAGACGGGCGGTGGGTCCTTCTCGCCGACAGGTGCCTTTCCTCTCGCCAGAGGGAGAGAAGGTTTTTCCTATCAAAGCAGGGGTTTTTACTCTCCTACCCCTGGTATTTTTACCCTTTTACCCTTGGTGGACTGCGTATAGCTCCTCAGAACAGCGGAGTTTGGCTGTTGGCAGACCCAGCCAAGGGTACCCCGGTAATTTCAGACCGGTGCCAGTCTTGTTATTGGCAGTTCAGATTCTGAAATCTATAAATAAGCCCATAGAGGTTCTTCAGAAAGGACCCTTTTTTCAGACTCGGGAAGGAATTGGCAGTCTTCTGAAGAACTCCAAGCCCAGCTTTTGGCTTTGGAGGGGAAGCTCTCTGTGACCTTCCGGTAAGCGGTGGGACCTCCCTGCTGCGGCTTTGGGCCAGTTTGTTCTTAGTCCTTCACGACCAGTCGGAGGTCGAGCTTGGGCCTAGTAGGTGTCGGCTACGCCCCAATTTTGTGAACGCTTGTCGGAGTCAAATTTTGGCTTCAACAGTTCTGGTGCGGTGAGCGTGGAAGTAGCCGGTTCAAGAAAAGTTTGAGTTTGGTCCTATGACAGGAGGCGAAGGAGAAGGATCTGGTTCTGGAGGTTCCCCCTCCCAGGTAGAAGAGGCGACGAGGAAAATGCTGGAGGACTTCAGGCGAGAGGTCATGCAAACTATAAGCTTGGCCTTCTCGGCAAGGAGCGAGTGGGCGACACCTCAGGTTCCAATCGAGGTGGTCCCGCTTTTAGGCGAGAATGCCCCAGGCCAGCGCCCGGGAAAGGAGGTCCCCACAGAGGCTGGCGAGAGGGACGTGGCGGCGCGAGAGCTCTTCCCAGGCCAGCGTCCGGGAAGGAGGTCCCGGCAGAAGACGGCGAGAAGGAGGCAGCTGTGCGAGAGCTCTTCCCTGGGCACGGTCTCGCAGATCGGGCCAGCCAGCCGAGGCCGCGGGACGTGCCCTCTCGGCAAGCAGTCGGCGAGAGCCCGTTTAGTGAACTTGTCATCTCAGCTCCAGTGCCGGAGGGGTTCCGGGAGCCCGACATGTCCTACTACTCAGGAAAGGATGATCCGGTGCAACATGTGCAGTGGTTTGAGGATGTGGTTTCGATCAGACAGATGACAGATGCGTTTAAGTGTCGACTGTTTGCCATCACCTTGAAGGAGAAGGCGCGAGATTGGTTCCACCAGTTACCGGCAAGGTCGATTTATTGTTTTGAGGATCTGCGGAGGGGTTTCTTATTGAGGTTTTCAACATCGAAGAAGCGTAAGAAGGAGGCGGAGTGCTTGTTCTCGGTAAGGCAGAGCCAGGATGAAACGTTGGGGCACTACGTAGATCGGTTTCAGGAAGAGATCCTCCAGGTTCAGGAGGTCCCTGGGTATACGCTAATGCTTGCATTCACCCTGGGACTGAGGCCAGGTTTCTTCAGCATGGAGTTGAAAAGGGTGCCCCCCCTCTCCTTGAGGAGCTCATGGAGAGGGCGGCAAAGGAGACGGATTTCGAGAGAGCCAATCCGGCGTTTGCAAGGAAGTTAGCCAGGTTGGCGGAGGATGATGCAAAGGAACCAGGAACAGGGAAGCAGAGGGAGCAGAGGGAGCACAGAGAAGAGAAGAGGAGGGAGGAACCCCGAGGCCAGGGGCACCAGGGACAGAATCATCGGGGGGCCCGAGAGCCAAACAACCGGATAGGTTGGAGGCCTCATGAGGGTCGCCCCCATGAGTTGGGAGGAGGCTTCCAGGGAAGAGATAATTTCCGAGAACCAAGGAGGTTCGATCAACCGGCGTGGAGACAGGGAGTGAGGGATCGTTTTCAGCATCAGCAGGAGGCAATGGGAGATCGGTCGAGGGAGAGGAGCTCGAGGAGGAAGGAGAGGAAGAGGAGATGGAAGAAGGGGTGGGGTGGCGTTGCCTTTCTGTGATTTCCATCAGGAGAGAGGTCACGCTACAGCCACGTGCCCAGAATTTTTGGAGATGAGAGAGGCCAGAGGTTTGAGGAGGCAGGATCCGCCGGTAAGGATCGAGGAAATGCAGCCGGGGGAGGCGGAAGATAGGTGTGAGGACCGGGTGGATGTGGGAACCCGGGGGGGGGGGGGGGGGGGTATCGGGGCCATCCATGGGGGGATTGGGATCGAGGCCACCCGGAAGGGGAGCTTCCAGACCATGTTCCGGAAGGGGGTAGCCTCAACCTCCCAGACCCCACCCCCGCTAGGAAAAATTACCTTCTCTTCAGAAGACATGCCAGAGTACGAGGATCCATTCTGCGACGCCTTGGTGATCCAGACGGCGGTGGAAAACTTTACGGTCTCTAAGATCCTAGTGGATAACGGGAGCTCCGTAAATGTGATTTTTAAGAAGGCCTTCGATGAGATGCAGGTGGAAGCCAAGAGGGTTTTGGCCTCGGATGGACCGTTGTTCGGGTTCTCCGGGAGAGGAAAGAAGTCGAAGGGGGAGTAGGGCTGCACGTGAGGTTGGTGGCGTATCACGGAACTGCCGGTTCGTGATTGTAGATGCCCCGAGCAGCTACAGCGCCATCTTTGGGCGACCCCTCATCAGCGCCTTTCGCTGCGTCCCCTCCTCGTTCCATCAATGTCTCAAGTTTAACAATGGAGGGGTGCAGGTCAGGGTCAGGGGAGATCCAAAAGTGGCGAGACAGTGTTACGTCACGGCGGTTAACACATATCTTGGATGGCAGAGGCGGAGGAATTGGAAAAGGAGATGGCGGCGCAAGAAGAAGCCTTGAGGAAAGAGGAGGTGAGCCCAGAGGAAGCGAGAGGAGGAACCAAAGAGGAAGTCGGGGAGGAGGAGACGGAGAAGCAGGGGGGAGAAGATGTGCAGGAAGTCAGGAGAAGCGGGGAGTCGGAGCCACGGAAAAGAATACAAGAGAAAGTGGGAGAGGAAGGGGCAGAGGAGGAAGCCCGAAGGAAGATGGAAATTGAGCAGCAGCAGGACGAGGTGGTAGAGGTTGAGGGAGCAGGAGGGGAGGAAGAGATGGAAGAAGAAGCAGGGGACGGCTGGGAGCAGTCGCGGTTGGAGGTGGCCGAGGAAGTAGTGGAGGTGGAGGTCCGCACCAGTCAGGGGCAGGTACGAGGGGTACGGATCAGCGGAGGCTTGAGTCCCGAAGACCAGGAGCGGATGCGGACCTGCATCCAGAGTAACGTCGACGTCTTCGCTTGGAGCGCGGCGGACATGCCGGGCATTGATGCGGACGTGGCCTGCCATCGCCTAAATCTGGACCCTCGGACGCGCCCCATACGCCAGAAAATGAGGGCCATCACCACCAAGCTGGAGGAGCCCATTCGAGAGGAGGTCAAGAAGCTCCTGGAGGCGGGCTTCATCTCAGAGATCCAGTACCCAGGCTGGATCTCCAATGTTGTAATGGTGAAGAAGGGGGGAGGAAAATGGAGAATGTGTATCGACTTTTCGTTATTAAATAAATCATGCCCTAAGGATTGCTACCCCCTGCCTCGAATCGACGCGCTGGTTGATTCAGCCGTTGGTTTTTCTGTTATGAGTTTTCTGGATGCTTTTTCAGGTTACCATCAGATCCGGATGCACCCTCCCGACGTCAAGGACGTCTCCTTCATCACAAGGGAAGGGTGCTTTAGTTATAACATGATGCCCTTTGGGTTAAAAAACGCGGGAGCGACATACCAACGAATGATGGATCGAGTTTTCCAGGGTCAGAGGGGTCGGAACCTAGAAGTCTACGTTGATGATCTCATGGTAAAGAGCAAGGGGGTGAACTCGCATCTCCAGGATCTGGAAGAGACGTTCGCCACCTTGAGGAAGTTCAAAATGAGGTTGAACCCCCTGAAATGTGTTTTCGGGGCCAGTCGTGGGAAGTTCCTTGGGCACCTTTTGACCCCGGCGGGAGTAGAACCTAATCCTGATAAAGTAAAGGCCATCCTGGAGCTGGAATCACCTAGAAACGCTAAGGAGGTGCAGCGCTTGACTGGGAAGCTGGCCGGCCTTAGCAGATTCCTCTCTAGGTCAGGAGAGAAGTGCTCACCTTTCTTTAAAGTGCTACGAGGGAATCAGAGATTTGAATGGACAGCGGAGTGCGAAGAGGCTTTTCAAAAGCTGAAGGAGCAACTCTCCCGGGCACCTCTGCTTCAAAGCCCAAAAGAGGGGGAAGATTTGACCTTGTACCTAGGAGTGGGAGCAGAGGCGGTGAGCTCCGTCCTAGTCAAGAAGAGGGAAAGAAGCAGCTGCCCATTTATTATGTTAGCAGGATCCTAAGGAAGGCAGAGCTCCGCTACCCTATCCTAGAGAAACTGGCATACGCCTTGGTTATTTCGGCCAGGAAGCTCCGGCCATATTTCCAAGCCCACTCAATTAGAGTGGTGACGGACCATCCTCTCCGAAAGATTTTGAAGGAGTGGAGCACTCGGGTAGGCTGGCCAAGTGGTCTGTCGAGTTGAGTGAGTTCAATATTTCGTTCGTACCAAGGCTCTCCATTAAGGCACAGGTGGTGGCGACTTCTTGGCAGACTACGTCGCGGAGGACGGGGCTGAGGAGCCGCAGCGGCCAGAAGCATGGAAGATAATGGTTGACGGGGCCTCAGGAAAGCACTCCCTCGGAACAGGGGTGGTACTGACAAGTCCTCAGGGAGTGACCATAAAACAAGCCGTCGTCTTGCACTTCCCCACAACCAACAACCAAGCAGAGTACGAGGCAGTGATAGCCGACCTTCGCTTGGCTAAGGAGCTCGAGATCAAGGACGTTGAGGTTTTCACGGACTCAATGGTGGTGGCGTCTCAGATACGCGGAGAGTTCGAGGCGCGGGAGCCCACCCTTGTGAAATACTTGTCCAGGGTGAGGACGATCATCGGAGGGTTCCGGACGTTCTCCATCCAACACGTCCCCAGAGAAGAGAACACTGCTGCCGATCAATTGGCCAAGTTCGGACCCTGGGAAGGGGGTGCCCTCACTGATTTATTCCACCCGGCAATTGAAGAGGGGGAGCTAATGGAGGTGGATCGGCGGCCCTCGTGGGTAGATCCTTTCGTTACCTTTTTTCTGACTGGAACCCTCCCTGAGGGGGTCAAGGAGGCAAGAATCTTCCGTCACAAGGCGGCCCACTATCTCATGCATGAAGGAGGATTGCACCGGAGGATGTTTTCGGGTCTCCTGGCTCGATGCGTAACGGAAGAGGAGACCAGACACATTCTGGAAGAGGTGCACTCCGGGGAATGTGGTAGTCATTCCGGAGGGAGGACATTGGAAGCAAGGGTGGTCAGGCAGGGGTACTTCTGGCCCACCCTGAGGAAGGACGCGACAGAGTTTGCGAGGAAGTGCCAGAAGTGCCAGCTCTACGCCCCCCTCCAGCTCTTGCCGGCTCAAAGACTTCGAAGCATCACAGCGCCATGGCCCTTCGCCATTTGGGGAATGGATCTGGTGGGGCCTTTTCCTCCAGCTAGTGGACAAAGAAGATTCCTCCTGGTCATGATAGATTACTTCTCGAAGTGGCTGGAGGTTAAGGCACTAGCAAAGGTGACCTCCCAAGTCATCAGGAACTTCGTCTGGGGGGAGATTATCTGCAGGCACGGGCTGCCTCAGGCCATCGTCACGGATAACGGCCCCCAGTTCGCTAGTGAAGAGTTCATCAGCTTCTGCACTCAGCAGGGCATCGACCTCAGGTTTGCCTCTGTCCACCACCCCAGGAGTAACGGTCAGGTGGAGGCGGCGAACAAGATTATCGTTAACTTGCTAAAGAAGAAGGTAGAATCAGAATCTGAGAGGGAACTGGGTAGAGCAGCTCCCCTCGGTCCTGTGGGCTCTAAGAACAACCCCGAACACGGCCACTGGTGAGACCCCTTTCAAACTTTCCCATGGTTGTGAGGCGGTACTACCAGTGGAATTCGAGGTCCGATCCCCACGAGTTGCGGCCGCAGGTGATGGAGACGAGGCATGGAGAATGGAAAATGAGGAAGGTCTGCGCCTCTCGCTAGACCTGGCAGAGGAGCTGCGAGACGTGGCAGCCATCAGACAGGAGGAAATCAAGCGACGAATGGCAAAGCACTTCGACAAGCATATCAGGATAAAACAGTTCGCGGAAGGAGACCTAGTACTAAAAAAGGTTGATGCGGCAGGGAGGTCCGCCCCGGTGGGAAAGCTCAATCCAAATTGGGAAGGGCCTTATATTGTAGAGAGAGTGTTGAAAGCGGGGGGTTACTATCTCCAAGATGTGGAGGGTAGGACCTTGAACCACTCCTGGAGTGGGGATGACTTAAAACGCTTCTACCCATGAAAAGGGAGAGCGGTAGATGTGTACTTAAAGCGTGATCAATATAATATATTTCTCAAAACATCTCTTGTCTTTGCTTATTATGACGCCCTAAAGACAGGATCAAGAGATCTTCATCGGCACCCCGAGCTCGGCTCGGCCCTAGGTAGACCCGCTACGCAGGCACCCATCTAGCTGGCAGGTCCGAAGGCTCGCCTGTGGGGGATAGGTTTTGAGTTGAGATCTTCATCGGAACCCCGAGCTCGGCTCGGCCCCAGGTAGACCCGCTGCGCAGGCTCCCATCTAGCTGGCAGGTCCGAAGGCTCGCCTGTGGGGGATAGGTTTTGAGTTGAGATCTTCATCGGCACCCCGAGCTCGGCTCGGCCCCAGGTAGACCCGCTGCGCAGGCTCCCATCTAGCTGGCAGGTCCGAAGGCTCGCCTGTGGGGGATAGGTTTTGAGTTGAGATCTTCATCGGCACCCCGAGCTCGGCTCGGCCCCAGGTAGACCCTGCGCAGGCTCCCTCTAGCTGGCAGGTCGAAGGCTCGCCTGTGGGGGATAGGTTTTGAGTTGAGATCTTCATCGGCACCCCGAGCTCGGCTCGGCCCCAGGTAGACCCGCTGCGCAGGCTCCATCTAGCTGCTCGTCATCGGCCCCAGGCTCGCCTAGACCGCTGCGCAGGCTCCCATCTAGCTGGCAGGTCCGAAGGCTCGCCTGTGGGGGATAGGTTTTGAGTTGAGATCTTCATCGGCACCCCGAGCTCGGCTCGGCCCAGGTAGACCCGCTGCGCAGGCTCCCATCTAGCTGGCAGGTCCGAAGGCTCGCCTGTGGGGGATAAGTTTTGAGTTGAGATCTTCATCGGCACCCCGAGCTCGGCTCGGCCCCAGGTAGACCCGCTGCGCAGGCTCCCATCTAGCTGGCAGGTCCGAAGGCTCGCCTGTGGGGGATAGGTTTTGAGTTGAGATCTTCATCGGCACCCCGAGCTCGGCTCGGCCCCAGGTAGACCCGCTGCGCAGGCTCCCATCTAGCTGGCAGGTCCGAAGGCTCGCCTGTGGGGGATAGGTTTTGAGTTGAGATCTTCATCGGCACCCCGAGCTCGGCTCGGCCCCAGGTAGACCCGCTGCGCAGGCTCCCATCTAGCTGGCAGGTCCGAAGGCTCGCCTGTGGGGGATAGGTTTTGAGTTGAGATCTTCATCGGCACCCCGAGCTCGGCTCGGCCCCAGGTAGACCCGCTGCGCAGGCTCCCATCTAGCTGGCAGGTCCGAAGGCTCGCCTGTGGGGGATAGGTTTTGAGTTGAGATCTTCATCGGCACCCCGAGCTCGGCTCGGCCCCAGGTAGACCCGCTGCGCAGGCTCCCATCTAGCTGGCAGGTCCGAAGGCTCGCCTGTGGGGGATAGGTTTTGAGTTGAGATCTTCATCGGCACCCCGAGCTCGGCTCGGCCCCAGGTAGACCCGCTGCGCAGGCTCCCATCTAGCTGGCAGGTCCGAAGGCTCGCCTGTGGGGATAGGTTTTGAGTTGAGATCTTCATCGGCACCCCGAGCTCGGCTCGGCCCCAGGTAGACCCGCTGCGTAGGCTCCCATCTAGCTGGCAGGTCCGAAGGCTCGCCTGTGGGGGATAGGTTTTGAGTTGAGATCTTCATCGGCACCCCGAGCTCGGCTCGGCCCCAGTAGACCCGCTGCGCAGGCTCCCATCTAGCTGGCAGGTCCGAAGGCTCGCCTGTGGGGGATAGGTTTTGAGTTGAGATCTTCATCGGCACCCCGAGCTCGTCTCGGCCCCAGGTAGACCCACTGCGCAGGCTCCCATCTAGCTGGCAGGTCCGAAGGCTCGCCTGTGGGGGATAGGTTTGAGTTGAGATCTTCATCGGCACCCCGAGCTCGGCTCGGCCCCAGGTAGACCCGCTGCGCAGGCTCCCATCTAGCTGGCAGGTCCGAAGGCTCGCCTGTGGGGGATAGGTTTTGAGTTGAGATCTTCATCGGCACCCCGAGCTCGGCTCGGCCCCAGGTAGACCCGCTGCGCAGGCTCCCATCTAGCTGGCAGGTCCGAAGGCTCGCCTGTGGGGGATAGGTTTTGAGTTGAGATCTTCATCGGCACCCCGAGCTCGGCTCGGCCCCAGGTAGACCCGCTGCGCAGGCTCCCATCTAGCTGGCAGGTCCGAAGGCTCGCCTGTGGGGGATAGGTTTTGAGTTGAGATCTTCATCGGCACCCCGAGCTCGGCTCGGCCCCAGGTAGACCCGCTGCGCAGGCTCCCATCTAGCTGGCAGGTCCGAAGGCTCGCCTGTGGGGGATAGGTTTTGAGTTGAGATCTTCGTCGGCACCCCGAGCTCGGCTCGGCCCCAGGTAGACCCGCTGCGCAGGCTCCCATCTAGCTGGCAGGTCCGAAGGCTCGCCTGTGGGGGATAGGTTTTGAGTTGAGATCTTCGTCGGCACCCCGAGCTCGGCTCGGCCCCAGGTAGACCCGCTGCGCAGGCTCCCATCTAGCTGGCAGGTCTGAAGGCTCGCCTGTGGGGGATAGGGTTGGGTCAAGCAATCTCCATCAACATCAAACTGACAAGGCAGAATTCATTTTGGTGGAATAGGGTGAAAAGTCCCTTTAAGCGGCACTACACCTTAGTATCCTCACTTAGCCCTAAAGTACAAAAATAAACAAAGGGAAAAAGAGTGTGGAGTAGGGCAGGTGACAGCACTCGCAGCGGATGGCTTTTGAGGATCGTCTCGCCGTAGCGAAAGGGCACTCGCAAGGCAAGCCATTGCGCCAACTCGCGGTCGTTAAGCGCGTCGAGAACCCGTCTCGCGTAGGATATAAAACAGAAAAATATATACGGAAAGGCTACGCGGCGAGACGAAGTAGTAGCACCGTCCCGCAGGAAAAAAGCAAATCAGAGATTAACTTCACAAAATAAGAAATAAAATAGAAGACAGCAAAATGGAGCACTCGCTCGTTACTTGGCAGATGCCACAAAAAATAGTTTAAAATCTTTACATCAGGAGGAGGAGAGAGTGATTCTAAATCTTGGAGGCGGCGCATCAGTCCTCCTCGCCGGATGAAGAATCATCGCTCTCCTCGCTATAGAGCTCGGGGACCAAGTCGCGCGCGGTCACTGTCTCAGACTCGTCCTTCACGACCCCCAGGTCTTTCATCATCTGCAGCACCAGCTCAGCCCCACGGACACCAGCGTCTCGGCATCGCTCCTCAACTTCCTCGTAAGAGTAGTGTGGCGGAGGTGTCCGGAAGGGCTCGCGGCGAGATGACGACGCAGCATCCGCCTGAAGGCGCGCGTTCTCAGCTGTCAGGACCCGGACCTCCTCTTCCAAAGCTGCCACGCGCGAGCGAAGTTGTCTCGCCGTCTCGGCATCCTGCGGGATGACCTGGCAATTAGCCAAGAATCATGGGAAAGGAAAGATCCAAGGGAAAAGAGAGTTATGGCTTACCACGCCGCCTTGGGCCTTCGCGAGGAGCGACTCGGCATCTGACAACCTTCTCGCTAGACCAGTAGATTTCTCCCGCTCCGCCTCCAGATTTTCCTCGCTGGCCTTCCATTTTGAATTGATGTAAATGAGGCGGCGAGAGGAGCGGTGCGAGAACTCCAAGGCCCGCATTTGATGGTGGCAAGTTTTTAGCACAAGGTCCTTGGTGGACTCGCTTTCAGGCAAAGCGGCGTCAAGACCGCCATAGAGGCCGTACCCTATGGCGAAGGCGTGGCTGGAAGGGACCTCTTGCTCTTTCCATGATGGAAGGAGGGTGGAGATGGACACGCGGTTGGCGTCCCGCCCCCATAGCAGAACCGGGTCG
Source organism: Platanthera guangdongensis (assembly GCA_039583875.1). NCBI lineage: Eukaryota > Viridiplantae > Streptophyta > Magnoliopsida > Asparagales > Orchidaceae > Platanthera > Platanthera guangdongensis. Next base: position 168,065,373 of record CM077161.1, read on the forward strand.
CCGACGGCATCGTGAACCACGGGACCCAGGTTGTAGTTCATGTGAGAGGCTGGGGCGGGACGGCCAGAGGAGTCGCCCTCGCGAGAGGAGGTAGCAGCCACCTGTTCAGGAGCAGCAGCTCGCGGGTTGGAAGCAGTGGCGGGCAGGTTGGAGGCAGCAGCAGGTTGATCAGAAAGTACCGTCTCGCGGATAGGCGAGACGGCCTGGTGGTTAGGCGAGGGAGGCGGTGGAGTTTCCCCTAGAGAGATAGGGCTCCCTGGAGGAGCCTTCCTCCTTTCCTTGGAGATGACTACAGCCTTCTTCATCTTCTTTTTTGGAGGGCTGGAGCGAGAGGGGATCGTGTCATCTCCGGGACGCTTGGGCGGGTTGACCGCCAGGGACTCTCTCGCCGCCTCTGCCGCTGCATTGGCGAGATCAAGACCCTTGGAAGGGTGAATATTGCTCTTGTAAGGAGGGGATGCTGGGATAATTCGCTCGCCTAAAACAAGCGGGGGTTAGAAAGAAGCGAGACGACAAATAGCGAAGAGAGAGGAACAAAAGAATACCCTCGCCCGGGAGCACTGGGAGAAGCGAGTCGAGGCCTCGCCGCAACAAGTTGACCTCGAAGTTCTTGCCAACTAGGTACTCGCACAGCAGCTTCTCTGGCCCACTGACTTGGGGGGTGGCGTAGAAGCTCTCTGGCGGAGAGACCGGCGCGAGAGGGATGCCGCCAAAGTCAGCCCGGTCTCCCCGGATGAAGACGAAGCGGGTGAGCCAGTGATGGTTCTTGTTAGGCATCTCGCATACCTTGAGCCCCTGCCCAGTAAAATACGAGACGCCATCGGCGTTGGCGTGGTAGATGAAAAGCTTGCGGAACGCCGTCAGCCTGAACTCGATGCGCTCCCGGCGCATATAGCAGGCGAACGCGATCAACACCGAAATCGCGTTAGGGTTGAACTGTGCCGGGACGACACCGAAGTATTTGAAGGCCTGCTTCACCTCAGGCCAGAGGGGGAGTCGCAACCCCGCCTCAAAGTGCGAGACGGGGAAGGCGAGTTCACCAGGGTAGTATGTGTTGATGCACTCGCCGACCTTGGGGGGCCGCGACTCGATCCCCTCCCCCAGATACTCGCGGGCGAACTTATCATGGTCTTCCCGAGGGAGCCTGCCGAGCGGGAAGTCGTGGTCAGTAAACCTCTTCCCGCAACGGCTGCGCCCCTCGCCCTCCTCCACTTTCTTCTTACCCATCTCCTTTGGCGAACTGGTCCTAGGCGAGACGAAGGAGTTGAGAGGCGAGAATGGCCGGCGAGACGGAGAGATCAGAGGGCCAAGACTTGGTTAACGGCGAAGGCGGAAAGTGTGGTATCTAGTCCAGGACTAGGCATATTTATAAATGATGCAAGGCCAATGATTAAAAGGGCGGGAAAATAAGGGGGAGAGGAAGAGTCGGCGTTTTTCTCTCTCCTAAACCTCGATCTGCGCGACCCATCACAATCAGGAAAAATATATAAATATTTATTTAGCTATTTAGCATAAAATTAAAAGGAGTATTAAAAAAAAGGGGAATGAGAAATTAAGCCATAAAAATATATGTCCAGAAATCGTCCCGCAGAGGACCAAACTCTCTGCATACTTCGGCGAGACTACCATCATTACAACTTTTGCGAGAAGAAGAAAAAGAAGGATAGCGAGACAGACATTCGTCAGTATGGGCGCCACTCCCAGCGGCCGCCGCGTGCTCCCCCGCGAGGAGGCCTACTCCGCGAGTGGAAGGAGCGGATGGTTTGGAGGCCACGCCGCGCGAGACGGAGCTGCATATCGGTCTCATTGATGATGGCCTCAGGATCGGTGACATCGACATCCAGCTCGGCATCGGCTCCAGAAGATAGACGAGCGCACTCGCCCTCCAGCGACTCGATGCGCTTCTCCGCGGCCTGTTTGTCTAAAGTCAAGGAATGAATGAGGCGCGCGTGCTTCCGGAAGAGCTCAGCCGTCTTCCGCTTCATCTCCACTGGATCTGAGGGATCGCCCAGATAGTCTTCAATCCCGTCTGCAAGAGGAGGCGAGACGGAGAGTTGCTTTGGTTGCTCCTCAACAGGAGAGTTAGCCCGAGAATCTGCGCAAGGAGTGCAGGGACAGGGTGGAAGAGGCACTCGCAGGAGAGAGTGAGAGTAGCGAAGGGGATTCAAAAGGGCAAGGGAAGGTCCCTTACCAAGATGGCGAGAGGTATCGGCAGCCGGGGAGGGGTCGTCCCTCCTCTCGCTGGGAGTAGTTGGAGGAGTAGATGAGGGTAGCGAATCAAGTTCCTCGCAACGGACGGAGGAACCATCTCGCGGACTCTTCGGGGACGGCGGAACCACAAGAGCCCCCTGAAAAAAGCGTTAGTCAGCAAAAGAGCACTCGGTCGCGGAAATAACAGTGGTAATCGCGAGTGTCCACCTCTTTTTCCGTAGTAGAGAGCGCACGGGGAGTGGGGGGCAGGTTTCAAAGAGGCGCGAGACGAATCTACTGCTGCAAGAGAAGGGCCCCCAGCCTTCATCTTTTTCGAGCGAGACGACGGGGCGAGGGGACGACCCAGGGAAGAGGTGAAAGCAGCCACGTTGGCCTTATGTTGCTCTCGCACCAGGGCGAGACGTTCGCGAAAACTTTGACTGTGCGTCATTCTGCAAGAACTCGAGGACAGGGAAGAAGAAGAATATGCAGAGCGGGGCATCAGGAGCGCAGGGCAGGAGTCATATATTTATAGACCCCGGTGGGGGCCTCCGAAGATTCCTCATAAATACGTTTTTTTAATGCACCTTGAATAACGAGCCTCGGTTGAACATTCTTTTTGAGCTTAGAGTAATCTCAAAAAGAGCGGGGATTGTGTACAACCTCGGGCTCGCAAAGAGCCCTCAAGAAGCGAACAGAGCGAGATAGGCAAAGGGGACTAGGAGGGCCCACTTGCAAGCGGCGAGATGATGGGCTCTCCAAGGGGCAAAATGGCCCCACCCAGAGGCGAGAGGGCCTCTAGAAGCGAGATGACCTCCAAGGGCGAGAAGCTCCGGCGAGACGGGCGGTGGGTCCTTCTCGCCGACAGGTGCCTTTCCTCTCGCCAGAGGGAGAGAAGGCTTTTCCTATCAAAGCAGGGGTTTTTACTCTCCTACCCCGGGTATTTTACCCTTTTACCCTTGGTGGACTGCGTATAGCTCCTCAGAACAGCGGAGTTTGGCTGTTGGCAGACCCAGCCAAGGGTACCCCGGTAATTTCAGACCGGTGCAGTCTTGTTATTGGCAGTTCAGATTCTGAAATCTATAAATAAGCCCATAGAGGTTTTTCAGAAAGGACCTTTTTTCAGACTCGGGAAAGGAATTGGCAGTCTTCTGAAGAACTCCAAGCCCAGCTTTTGGCTTTGGAGGGGAAGCTCTCTGTGACCTTCCGGGTAAGCGGTGGGACCTCCCTGCTGCGGCTTTGGGCCAGTTTGTTCTTAGTCCTTCACGACCAGTCGGAGGTCGAGCTTGGGCCTAGTAGGTGTCGGCTACGCCCCAATTTTGTGAACGCTTGTCGGAGTCAAATTTTGGCTTCAACACCTGTGACACGCCCGTGTCATAGGCCGTGTTCACCCACATCTCGACACTCGACGACCACATCTCGACACTTGACAATCGTCGAGCAATTTTCGTCGAACACACGACACGGCCTTGGATATGCCCGTGTCCTTGGCCGTGTGCCTTCTCTCGACACATCGTCGAGCGAAAAATGTCGACTCCCAGGCCAATCGTCGACACGGGCTCGACACGCCCTGAGACACGTCCGTGTCTCCGGCCGTGTTTGCTGTTCGACGATCGTCGACTCCAAATTTCGTCGACCTCGCGGCCAAATCGTCGACCCCAGCCTGACACACCCTGGGACACGCCCGTGTCCCAGGCCGTGTCACCCGAAAATTTGCTTGCTGAGAAAAATTGGGCTGTTACAACCCTCCCTCCTACAAGAAATTTCGTCCTCAAAATTAAGACATAGGAAGGCAACAAGTAACCAACAATCAAAAAGTTATAACATTAAAATTTGTTTATGTTGTTTACAACACAATTCTCTCCACGGATTACAGAAACAGCTCGAGAAACTCTTCTCGCATGGTTTGCTCTCGCTCCCATGTAAGTTCTTCACGGCCGCAGTTGTCCCACCGGACTTTCACCATGCCGACCGCCTTGTTCCGCAATTATTTCTCGGCTCGATCCTCGATCTGAATGGTTCTAACTCTTGTTGTTAGCCCATACTCCACCGGCACACGATCATCCGTGATCACTTGAGTTGGATCTTTAACGGCCTTCCGCAGCACCGAGATGTGAAATACATCATGTAATCCACCCAAGTCTGCCGACAGAGCTAGCCGATAAGCCGCTTCTCCGACTTGCTCAACCACTTCAAATGGACCCAAATATCTTGGACTCAACTTTTTCAAGCGTCGGATCCTGGAGACACCTTTGAAGGGCTTGATCTTCAAGTAGACCCAATCGCCAACCGCAAATTCCACGTTCCGGTGCTTGGCGTTGTAGTACTTAGCTTGTCGATCCTGAGCAATAAGTAGCCTCTCTCGAATAGTCTGTATGGTTGAGTTTGCTTCATCAACGTCATTTGGTTTATAAAGTCGAGCTTCACCCGCTTCTACCCAAGCCAAGGGAGTACGACACTTCCTTCCATATAGCGCTTCATATGGTGCCATCCCAATGCTCGCCTGGTAGCTGTTATTATACGCAAACTCTATCATATAGAGATGATCTTCCCATCTCTTTCCGAAGTCAAGGGCGCACATTCGGAGCATGTCCTCCATCGTTCTGTTGGTACGTTCAGTTTGGCCATCCGTTTGGGGATGAAAGGCCGTACTGAAAGTCAACTTCGTGCCCAACAGTCGGTGAACTAGCCTCCAGTCATTTGACGTGAATTGCCCATCTCGATCACTTACGATGCTCCGAGGAACACTGTGAAGCCGTACAATCTGGTCAACATACAATTTTGCCAAACTTTCGACCGAATCATCCCGCCTATTCGGGAGAAAATGTGTCACTTTCGTTAGTCGGTCAACAATCACCCAAATGGAATCATTTTCTCGCTGCGATCTCGGCAATCCGTGCACAAAATCCATGGAAATATCGTCAAATTTCCACTCTGGGATCGACAGCGACTTCAAATAACCGCCCGGCTTTTGGCATTCCGCCTTCACCATCGCACATGTTTGACATTTGGATACATAGAGGGCAACATCTTTCTTGAGCCCTGGCCACCAGAATAGCTTTTTCATATCATTGAACATCTTCGTGCTCCCGGGGTGAATGGAATACTTTGTATAATGCGCTTCATACATTAGTTCTTCCCTCAATTTCCTCACATTCAGGACGCACAAACGGCCCTCTTTTCGCAAAAGACCGTCATTCCAGGAGAATTTGCCTTCTGGCCCTTCGTTCACATAGCGTAAGAGATCTTCATCCAACTCCGTTGCCCGTCAAAGCTCGGTCCGCAAGGTCACATTGCACCTCGGTCCAGTTCAAACATGCAGTGACAGTGGAATTCTTGTCAATACAATAAATCTCCAACGCCTCCAGTTCCTGGATAAGACATTCATCATGCCTTTGTAACCAATTCGCTCTAGCCGGAATCCTCCGACTCAAGGCATCTGCGACAACATTCCCCTTCCCGGGCGTATAGTGAATCTCAAAAGTGTAGTTCCCAAGGAACTCCAACCACCTTCGTTGTCGCATATTCAAGTCTTTCTGCTCCAATATTTACTTTAGGCTCTTGTGATCTGTATAGATCTCCACCTTCACTCCATAAAGGTAGTGTCGCCACAACTTGAGTGCAAAAATCACCGCCGCTAATTCCAAGTCATGGACGGGATAATTTCGCTCGTGCACCTTCAGCTGACGTGAGCCATAAGCAATCACCTTTCCATTTTGCAGAAGAACGCAGCCTAAGCCTCTCCCTGAGGCATCACTATAAATCACAAATCCATCAGTCCCACTTGGCGAAGACAACACCGGCGCCGTGGTCAACCGAACCTTCAGCTCTTCAAAAGCTCGTGCACACTCTGGCGTCCAAACGAACTTCTGATCTTTTCGCGTCAGCATGGTCAGCGGCAAAGCAATCCGCGAGAAATTTTCAACAAATCTTCAGTAGTAGCCCGCAAGTCCAAGGAAACTCCTGACCTCGGCTACGGAAGACAACATTGGCCACTCTTGTATAGCCTTTATCTTTGTTGGATCCACTGCAATGCCCGCTCCACTCACCACATGGCCAAGAAAAGCCACCGACGTTAGCCAAAACTCGCACTTCGAGAACTTGGCATAGAGCTGATTTTGCCTCAATGTATTCAACACCAACCGCAAGTGAGTATCATGCTCAGCTTTCGACTTTGAGTACACCATGATGTCACAAACAGATCCAGGTACTCTCGAACGTGTGGTGCATCAAATCCATAAACATCGAGGGCGCATTGCACAATCCAAATGACATGACTGTGAACTCATAGTGCTCGTAACGCGTTCCAAATGCGGTTTTGGGAATGTCACCTTCCCGAATTCTCAACTGGTAATAACAACCAGACTTCAGGTCCAGCTTTGAATAGACGGTCGAGCCCACCAGTTGATCGAATAACTCATCAATCTGGGGTATCAGATACTTATTCTTCTCGGTAAGCTTATTCAGTTCACGGTAATCAATACACAACCGCAACCCACCGTCTTTATTCTTTACAAAAAGCACAGACGCGCTCCAAGGTGACATACTTGGGCGTATATAACCTTGCTCTAGCAACTCTTGTAGTTGGACCTTCAACTCAGCCATCTCTTTTGGCGCGACGCGATATGGCGAGCGGGCCACAGGTTTTACACCTGGCACCAACTCGATCGTGAGTCAATCTCCCGCTGGGGTGGTAGCCCAGGGAGATCCGTGGGAAACACATCTGTAAATTCCGCCACAATCAGAACCTCACACACACTGGCCTTAGGCTCAACAGCCTGAATCAGTGCAAAGTAACACTCTGCACCCTTCCGAACAGCCTTGACTACCTGGAGTGCTGACATCAACGTCCCGCCCACTCCTCGCATACCCGCGAACTTTGCCTCTTGTTCGGTATTTTGGCCCAACGTGATCTCTTTGGACTGGCAATCAATTATGGCATGCTGCTCCGCAAGCCAATCCATCCCAAAAATCACGTCAAATTCCGATATCGGCAAAACAGATGCAGTCAAATGGAAATCATGACTTCCTATTTGGACCGCCACATTGCAAGCTTGATCCGCAAGCATCCAACAGCCATTCGGCGACACCACTCTGACGTTATCTGTCTTTGCACGACTAGGTATCCCAAGCCGCACTATAAATTCGCTAGACAGAAATAATGCGACGCACCCGTATCAAACAGTGCTCGCGCCAGCGTATCCCGAATCATCACAAAGCCTGTGACAATCATGTCATACACATAAACCCGCAAACATATATGCACTAAACAAAGCATACAAGCAATATATTATGCTAAACTAAACTCATACCTGTGACGACATCACTCTGCTTAATGGCCTCCTGCAGGCCAAGATTGGAGACCCGGGGCTGCGCCTGCGTGGCAGAGGAGTCCACCACCGCCTTTCCTTTTTCCGCATACGACGCTCCCGCCTTCTTTTCACTCTTTGGCGGCACCCGACACTCTCGAGCGATATGCCTCATCCGGACACAATTATAGCAGATACGTGTATCCGGCTTTGAGATAGCCCCGACGTTGCTCCCGTTGCAACTGATGAAGGAGCTTGTCCACTTATCTTGGACTTCTTGCCTCATCTCTTCTTATACAATGGTTTCCCAGATCGGGGTACCTTCCCCTCCGGTTGCGTCACAGCCAAATCTCTCTTCCCTGCACCTTCTTCATATCCTTTTCCAGTGCGCTCGCAGTGTCCACCAACTCTTGGAAGCCTTGGTTCACAGAACTAGAAACCAGGAATCTCAGCTCGTCCCTCAGTCCTTCATAGAACGATTGGTCTTCCTCTACTCATCAGCAAAAATAGAACCCGCATACCGCCCTAAGCGAGTAAACTCATGCAGGTACGCGTCAACACTGCCATCCCCTTGCGTCAGCCTTTGGAATTCGTTCTCCATGGCTATCCGCTGAGCGCAGGAAGGTGCTTCGCTAGGAAGAGTCAGGAGAATTCTTCCATGGATACTTGTGTTAAGGGACGACCCGCCAAGTGATGCAACTCCATCTCATCCCACTACAATCTAGTGTCGCCTTCAAGCAAGAAGGTAGCTAAGGTGACTTTTTGATGCTTCGCCATTCCAATCGCCGTCATGACTCTCTTGACGGGCGATAGCCAATCCTCAGCCTGTGTAGGAGTTCCCGCTCCCGAAAACGTAGGCGGATGGAAACTCATAAACCGCGTCAGCTGCTTCTCAGCCGCTCGAGGAGCCACATCCACTACATGTGCAGGCCTTGCCGCCACCTGTTCTGGTCTCACAGCCGCTTGTTCCTGCCTAAGTGGCTGGCCTTGGATCATGGTAAATAAAGCCTCGGCAACTAAACACACATGTTCCGCAGACGGTGGAGGTGTAGGCACCGCGGCTGGTGTCGTACTTTCATCAGAACGCTGGGGCTCCGACTGCCCAGTGATACGCCCGAAATAGATGTATATAATAACGCAAGTGCACGTGCCAGATCAAGTAATATAAAGGGAGAAGTGATCGTTCCCTCGAGGAGGTGATTGACCTAGTGATCACAATTACTAGCTCTTCCCGTTCTCTAAATTCAAGACAATAATTAAGGTGAATTTCTAGATTTAATTAAATAAGTACTCTTTAGACAAGAACTAAAATGCGCGGATAAGAAAATATTGTTATCCAAGTTTTAGGGAAGCAATCTTGCATGTTGGTTTCCCTTACCTATTGCGATGATTTTTTTATAGAAAAAGCTTTCATGAGTTGTTTGACTTCTATCTTGCAGGGATGCAAAAGCGGATCTCTTTATCCCTCGATTTCCAAGATCCGGTCACCCAAATTCCCCCAGTTATCTCTAACTTGGGTGGAAAGAAAGTAACGAAAAGCGCACAAATCCACAATGCTAACTCAAGAGGAAATCTCTTTCTCTCCCGAAGTTATATTAGAAATTAGGTTACACTTACACCGCTCCTCTCTCGAATCTCGCAGTGCAGTAAAAAGATGGAATTTTGACTAAAGAAATACGTGACTCCTCTCTCGAATCTCGCCACGTAATATAAAGGATTCAACCCTAGACTAGCATAACTCCTCTCTCGAATCTCGCCATGCTAACTAGAAGATGAATACTTGCTCAAAACATCCACAAATAGAGAACACAATTCCAATAAAGATAGAAAATCAAACAATCATTAAGTCAAAACCTTGAATCAAGTCATCACAACAAGTAAGGTACTCACAACACACAAGATCTAAGAAATTAGTTCATGGCGGAGAGATGAAACCAAATTAGATGGATCTTACTAGACATGCTTCAGAAAATTCAAAAGTTTCAGGAAATAATTCACTTGGAAGTGCAAAATCCGTTGCTCTTGACGATCCGGAGTAGCCTTCTTCTTCTTCTTGCCTAGGGTTTGTCTCCCAAGATGGATCTTCTCCTCCAAAAGCTCCCTTTTCTCCTTCTATTTTTTCGTCCAGCCTCCTTCTTTCTTTTCTTGTTTTTGTCCTTTAAAAACGCCTCTAGATATGCCAAGGGATGCCTCCTTCCAAATTTGAAAAGGTGGCAAAATTCGAATTTCAAAATCTGAAAACTGCCCAGGTGACGTTGCAACCTTCATTTTTTGGGGTGTTGCAACACCTGCGCTGTGCCTTCTTGCATTGCCAATCAGCACGTGAGTCGTTGCAACTATTTATTTTTTCGTGCGTTGCAACCTTTTTCCAGATTTTTTATATTTTGGCAGATTTCCGTCCATGAGCTTATTCCTCTTGCACCACTAGTAAACATACAATGAAAGAGACCAAATTAGCCTTGAATTAGATAATCAAACAATTACTTTCATTTCTATAGCTTTCTGTGTTAATTCGTGTCGGATATGCCGAGTAATATGTCAGAAAACGTGGCTAGATAACTTCTTTTGGGAAGTTATCACCCAGCTCCACTCTGTATCACCTAAAGGTGGACAAGACACACACATTAGCGGTCTTACACAAGCAACCAACACAAAAAGGAACACGCAGGTTCCGCAAACACACAAATTTGCATTCCTATCATGGACAGTCAGGAGTTCATTCGTAGAAATGTGGTTTGCACAAACACGTGCTCGCCACCCCACAAAAGAAGTCGACCACGACTTCGAAAGGGAAAGACCAAGACAGCTGATACCAAAAATGTAACAACCCCATCCGTTTATATGGTACATACTAGAAGGTCCGGCCGGGGCCCCACAACATATATCACAAAACAGGCGGTGAAGGTACAGAATGATACCAGAGTAGCGCAGCGCACCTAACACATTGCATTATAGTGGAAGCCTATACTAACACTTGAACTCCACCAGTGAATGTCCAACAAATAACACAACCCCACGTTGTATATCTTACATAGGAATGTCTGACAAGAGTACAAAAGTTGGCCTTATGGCCTTACATGGCTTTCAAATAGTGGCGCGCAGGCCGACCACAATAAAAGCAAACACATAACAAACAACAAAAGCCTTCGAGGGCAAGCAGCAACAACAACAACAGCAGCAGGGACATCAACCTTTATGCGTCCCGCTTGGCTCTCCAGCACTTGTACAGGGACAATCCACCCAACGGTGGCAAACAGAGGCAACGGTCAGCATTCAGCTAACCAAATTATAACGACCCTACCCCTTCTCTCGAGGCAGCGGTAATCTTCCCTGCAGGCATATCATATTTCAAGCATGACAATATATCTCATATAATGTACTTTCACGCACACATGTCATCGCAACCGTTCGCCACCCAGCCCAACGGTCCGTGCACTCAGGGCACATTCTTGGTATTCTGGCAAAGCTCTTGCCCACCACCGTATCAGGGTCACAACCCAACGGTAACTCTCTTGAGCATTTAATCCATGGCGTGCAGCCGGAGTTCTAGTCTTACTACACCGGGATGGCCCGTAGCCCCCCATTGTGTCATAGCGCGCAGGCCTAAGACTCTTGCTATGCGCTCCAACAGACATCACCTTCTGGTCCACGTCGGACAGACATAACGCAGGTCGGATCCTCCACCCCCCGCTGCTCAAATCGTCTTGCTTCTCCGAGTACAAAGTACTCATGGCTTAATCAAAGGCACGGGTCGGTCTCACCAATACTGTTCTTGGCATTCAGCCTGGGTATTTCTCTTACACCCATTCATCTTACAATATCCGCGGGTCTTTCCTGGGCACCCCAGTACTTCCTATTACTCGCTTCACAGGTGGACACCGCCATATCACAAATGTCAGGGGTCTTTCCTGGGTGAAGGATCAAGCGCATAACCAACTGTTCCAAAAGCCCGGACTGTTGGAAAGGGTGCTACTTAATTCTTAAATAAGTAGAAGAGCGCCACAGGTCAAGTGAAGGAATGCCGGACCCAACAATCCCCCCCGGCGTCCAGCATAACCCGTCGGCTCAGAGGTGGAGTTACCACATAGCCCACATGGCTCAGAGGTGGGGTTACCACATGGCCCACACGGCTAAGAGGTGGGGTTACCACATGTCCACGGTTGCACGGCTCAGAGGTGGGGTTACCACATGTCCACGGTTGCCTGACCCGCCGGACCCACACAGGTCGAAGGGAAAAATCAGGATTAATAGCGCTCCCCCGGTCTTGAACTCGTGACCTTCTCTGATACCAATTGAAGGATCAAGCGCATAACCAACTGTTCCAAAAGCCCGGACTGTTGGAAAGTGTGCTACTTAATTTCTTAAATAAGTAGAAGAGCGCCACGGGTCAAGTGAAGGAACGCCGGACCCAACACTGGGCACACCAGTACTTCCTGTTACTCTCTTCACAGGTGGACACCCTACGACATCAAGCATCACAAAGTGCCTTTCTTGGTCACCCTAGTACTTTTTGTGCCTCATTCACAAGTATAACCCAAAAGCACAAACATACACGGATATGTTCCTGGACTACCACTCTAGTACTTCCTGCTACTACCTTTCACAGGTATAACCCGTTGACTTTTTAAACTACACGTTTATCACGGAGTCTTCTCCAGTTTGTATGCAACATCATCAATCCAGACCAACCTGTCCAGATGGGCTTCACACAGCATGCCTATTCCGTACTCCATTTCCGGATTTATATGCCAACAAAGGGGATTTCATGAATCACCCAAAAGACTCCCAAAACAGCCACCTCTTGGTGAGGGAATCACAAACATATGCCAAAAAGAAGCCTTCACATGGCATGCCTCGTCCTTCAAGCCCTCTTCGGTGCCATGAGCTCCAAGATGGCTTGAACGAATCACAAGAGCTTTTCCTCCACAACGCTGGCTTCGGATCTATCGTCGGTAAACCGCAGCACTACCGGTGACCAGCCCCTTGCCTCCTCCTCCTTCTTCCTCTCCCTTTTTCTCACTAGAAATGAAGAAAGAGAAGACCAAATGAGAAATGAGATTTCTCTTCTCATTCACGGCCTTAAGGAAAACAGGGAGGCAGTTCAGCCATTGGATCCCAGCTGAAGAAACGGACGACCACGATTTTGCCAGAAAAGGTAATTTTTGCCTGACACACGGCCTGTGACACGCCCGTGTCCATGGCCGTGTGACTCAAGCGGTGCTCAACCGACTTACCCAAACCAGTGACACGCCCATGGGACACGCCTGTATCATGGGCTGTGTCACCCGACACGCCTTCAGACACGCCCGTGTCTGTGGCCGTGTTCGTCAGGCGAAAATAATCCCAAAATCGTCCGATACTCACACGGCCTGTGACACGCCCGTGTCCCAGGCCGTGTGCCCATACACGACACTAAGACACGCCCTAGCGCAAAATTCATCGGGCTGAGTTCGTCTAACCAAAGGGACACGCCCTGTGACACGCCCGTGTCATAGGTCGTGTTCACCCACATCTCGACACTCGACGACCACATCTCGACACTCGATGATCGTCGAGCAATTTTCGTCGAACACACGATACGACCTTGGACACGCCCGTGTCCTTGGCCGTGTGCCTTCTCTCGACACATCGTTGAGCGAAAAACGTCGACTCCCAGGCCGATCGTCGACACGGGCTCGACACGCCCTGAGACACGCCCGTGTCTCAGGCCGTGTTTGCTGTTCGACGATCATCGACTCCAAATTTCGTCGACCTCGCGGCCAAATCGTCGACCCTAGCCTGACACGCCCTGGGACATGCCCGTGTCCCAGGCCGTGTCACCCGAAAATTTGCCTGCTGAGAAAAATTGTGCTGTTACAAGACCGCCCAGTCGCAGTCCGCGACCTGCTGTTTACCTCCTGTTGCTTAACTACAGAGTCCGCACTGTCCCTGACCACAATTAGAGCCAAGTCCTGGCTTTCCAGCGCTATCCGCACAACTTGCACAGCACAATCCGGTCAACTCTATCAAACCGTGCGGACACCATAGTACAGTCCGCAGTAACTTACGCGAGCTCAAATTACTGTTCACTTACTTCGGTTCTCACTTCCTCAGGTTGTTATTTCCTGATGTGACATGAGTACTATTTATAGGCACGATGATGAGTATGGTCACCTCCCTAGCTGATAGGATAACCGCCATATCCTGCAGCAAGAACAAGTTTGTCCGCCAGCCCGCGGACACACACACCAGTTCGCTGCTCCTGTGCAGATAGACAGCCCGCCTAGCTTCTCCAAGGCCGGACTCCAATCTCCAGTCCGCCTTGTCGCCAAAAGCCAATCCAGAACCACCACAGCCGGACTCCGCAACAATAGTCTGCCAATCCGCGGACACAACACCAGCCTGCAACCTTGAGTCCACAGCCCCAATACCAAGGCTTCTGTCGAACTCCGCGGACACGCCACATCAGTCCGTTGCGGACAGCTCTAGTCCGCTTCCCCGAGTCCATGCCTAATCACCAAGGCATTGCCGGAATCAGCGGACACAGCTCCAGTCTGCAACCTTGAGTCCACAGTCCCAATACCAAGGCTTCTACCGGACTCCGCGGACACGCCACATCAGTCCGCTGCGGACAACTCTAGTCCGCTTCCCCGAGTCCATTGCCTAATTACCAAGGCATTGCCGGACTCAGCGGACACATCTCCAGCCTGCTAACACAGCAGGACACATTAGTCCGCATCTCCGACAGACTACTCCAGTCCACAATTCCTGCAGACTTCTCCAATCCGCAACTCCTGCAGACTTCATCAGTCCGCATCCCTGCAGACTTAATAGTCCGCATCCCTGAGTCCATAGCCTCATCACAAGGCTCAACCGGACTCAGCGGACACTAACTCCAGTTCGCACGCTTGCGCACGTAATCTCCAGCCCGCATATCCTCAAGCTAGCAATCAAAGCAACAACACTCCTGCCGAGCTTGGCGGACTGAGAGAAACAGTCCGCGCTCCACTGCGCGATCTCCCCGGACTGAGCCATCCTGGACTTGGTTCAGAACTCACCAAGTCCAGTCCACTGGCCACAAGGGCCAGCCCGCACTTACTGGCGGACACTGGATCTAGCCCGCCACATCGGGCGACCTCCAGCTTCTGTCCGCACTGACCGGCGGTCTCCGCGGCTTCCACTTGCCGCTGCACTAGAGCAAGACCAAGGTAACTGCCAAACCAATCTGCCGAGCTCCAGTTCATCAGTCCGCTTTATGCCGGACTCCGCGGATAGAGTTTCTATCCGCCTAGTTACTTCCTGGGATTCAACCGCCTGCTGAGTATACGTCGGCCTGACAGACCGCTGCTGCTGTCCGCGTAGTCCGCGCGAACAGACCGCCCAGGCGCCACAGAGCAAACCGTCTGCAACATCCTTGCCGACTTAGCAGTCCGCCAACCCTGTCCGCATAGTCCGCGCGGATGGGTTGCCCAAGCCTTCCATTCACCCTCTTTCAATTCACAGATTTCAACAAGTAGAACATTGATTATATATTCTTAAAATTATTGTCTGTAATTTTCAAACATGAAGATTCAGAACAGCTCAAAAACACAAGCACCAATGAAAATGCAACCATTATAGCTACTTCACTTCCCTTGTCATCTCTTTGTACTAGCAACACAAAAAGAACTTATGCTAGATGTGTTTCTTATAGATATTCAGTGGATTTAGAATGTTATTGTAAGAATCACATACTAATTTTTATCTGATAGCCTATATGATGTTTTCTTCAATATCACAAATCTTAAGATTTGCAAAACGCACTTAAAACACGCATGTCTCATAGATTCTTTGTCTGATTCTTGGACCACCTTTAATATTATGCTTATGTTCAAGTCCAAAATATCATATGCATAGAGAAAGGAAATAAAAAATAATTATTCTAAACTCTCAAGAATCTTGTTCCTAAGGAGAACCTAACTGAATTGAACCAAACTCATCATCTCATGATCGATTTAAACCCTAAACCATACAAAATCATTCTATATGGGTTCACGAACTTCAAAACATAACCTCAATTTCAAACTGGGTCATCCAATTCAAACTCCAGAAGAAAGAAATGATGTTTTGTTTGTGGATGTACAAATTATTTGACTACCAATTGCTTATATACAAATACTGAACCAGTGACTAATAGGCCAAATGTCATCAAAACACAAGCCAATATGATCCAAGCACCAGACAAGCCCATCTTCATGTTAAATATAATCATACTCATTATCATCTTTTCACTAGTTTTTCAAATGAATGATTTGATTTTGTGTTGGAGAGCCTCCTACACAAAATTAGGAGGAAATAGATGATAAAGAAAGAACATTTGTTGGAGTTCCGGAGAGAGGCGGTGAAAAGAGACATAGTTGGCTAGGCGGTGAATTTTATCTAAATTCAATTTAAATAAATTTAGAGAGGCGGTGTCGCTGTGACAAAGTTATAAGATCATTTTAGAATTAAATAAAATTGTCTTAACTTTTAAAAATATATTTATTGAAAAAGAATGTCTCAGATGTTTTATTTAAATTGAATATTATCAATTTTAAAGTTAATCAAATTAATTCTTCTATCTCGTTACCTTGTAATGTGCGACATACTAGACTAGCTAGAACACATCAATCATGAATTAATGAAAAGAATGATAAAATTATATTATTACCTAAGATAAAAAATATTGTCTAGTTCTAGATGTGAGAGTTGTGTTCAATCTAAATATACAAGTAAACTTTTTAAGATCGTGGGTAGAATCTCCACACCATTACAATTCATTTGGACGTTTGCGTTGCACATATTTTTTTTAAATTTTCTTATAAAAAACTATAGATGGTTTTTAATCTATTTTAAGATTCTTAAAGCTTAACTTTAAAATCAAATATGTTTCACTATCAAAACTCGTAGATCTGTCTGAAGTGAAGAATTTATATAATTTGCATGAACTAACCTAATTATGTCAAAAACATGAGATTGTTGAACAAATGATCGCTCTTTATTCACCACAATCGAATGGAGGGGTTGAACATAGAAATCAAACTCTCATGAACCTGACCATTGCTATGCTAGGAAAGTCTGATGCCCCAAAAAGGTTTATGGCGAGAAGCGCTGCTTCTTTCATGCCGTCGCAGATAAAATTCCTTCAAAATATAGTGATAAAACCACTTTCAAGCCCTTTATGTCAGGAAAATCGAACTTTTATATTTCTTAAAGTGTATGCATGTTTAGCTGGGGTTTCTATTCGATCTCAAATCTAAAAGAAAGAAAATAGATCCCTATACTATAAATTCTCTCTTTATAGGTTATGTCTATGATAATAGTGCAAATAAATTTCTAATTGCTAACTCTCAAGTTAGCGAGATTTCTAGTAATGCTATTTTAGAAGCCCGGCCATGATAGAGTCTAATTTGAAGATAAATTTTCATTCAAAGATAAGATCAAATCTTAACCTTCTAGTAGTTATATTTTATCTTTACCTAGTTTCAATTCAACAAAAAGATATTGAATTTAGGAGGAGTAAGGTAAACATTGACAATACAACACACATGATGAGGGGACAAGAGTTCACATTGGAAGAAATCATAACAAGAGCCTGTGGGTAGCGTCTTTTCAAAAGAAAGGACTCAGTTTGCAAGAAAAAACCAATCACAATGCGAGTTATTTACACGGAGAAACTAATATGGGCAACGACATAACCACACCTCCGACCCGAGTCCTCCCAAATAGCAGGGGATCTAACATGTAGTATGAAATGAGCGATTTCAATATAGACAACGAAACCACATTGTAATTATGCAAGGAGATTTGTCTACTTGCACCCATTCATGTTTTTATCGAGTTCATTTATTAATGAAGGAACCCTTGATGGGTAGCTTTATTGAAAAACTTTGTAGAGACAATTTGTAGATACTTTAAGTAGGAGATCGAGACCTTGCCAAGACAGTTATCTTAAGAAATTATGTCAAAAACTTTCTGACAAAGGGACTCCCTTTTTCATAAAGACTCATGTCACAACATTAGTCTACTCTAGGGAAGTGAGCCTAAGATGCTATCAATAGCTTCTTAATTAATTTGATAGATGATAATTTTTTAATATTTATTATGTAATTACTACTTATCTTATGAGCAGAGCCTTATACTATAAATACTAAATAAGAATAGAAATAAGGGATGAACAAGTTGAGAGCAATTAATTCTAGATATAAAAACTCAAAACAACAATGTCAATTTATATTTCCTAGTGTGCGCAAACCTCTATCCCATGCAAACAAGTTCAGAGAAAGGCATACAAGAAAATGATAGATTAAAATGAAGAGGAAAATATTGAGTATAAAAAGATGGAATTCAATTATAATCTCATGGGAGGAACACTTAAATAATTAAGTAAATTGTCAAAGCTATCTGGAAAAGAATCGTAAGGCTACTGAGAGATGTTGTGTAGGTCTTGCTCATGACCCAATGATACCACTGGTGATGTGATGGGGTCGAGGCGTAGAGCCCCAACTTATGGATGTTGCTGTTGAAACTATGGGTGACACTATGTGAAATAGTTTCGTGCAACGGTGTCGTTAACTGAAAGTTCTTTCACAACTGTTTTGGTCGCGAATACCACGACACTATGGACTGTGCCGAAATCCCTCTGTTCTCCCCCTCCCACCATCACCCCTACTTGCGCCTTAGTCTGCATCACACCCTTCTCCTTCCTGAGGGAGCCTCAGTACAAGACCTAACAAAAAAATAGCACCAAATCAAACCAGAACCCTAAATATTCCGAACATCGTGAAAATCTCATGCTTCTCCACCTTCACGTTCTTTTGCTTCCATGGCTGTGACGAGGATTCACTCTAATGCTCTCGCAAGGGGGCACATGGATTCGGCCCTATCCCTGATTACAACTGTAACAGGGGTTCGCCCCTATGCACTCATAAAATGGGCTACGCCCCTGTTACAAACGATCTTCACTCATATCCCTAACTATGACTGTGATGAGCCCCTACTCCTATGCTAGAACTTTTTTGGTGGAGCTGACAGGAACAACGCTTCACCCCTATCTCTAACTGCGATTGTGAAGGGAGCATGATAACGTAAATGTGGAGGATCATGAGGTTTCCATGATTTTCTGAATAGTTAGGGTTCTGATTTGACATGGCGTTAATTTCTTATTAGAGCTTGCAACGAGGCTCCATCATGAATGAGAAGAGTGTGAAGACTGATGCACATGTATGGATGATGGTGTAGATGGGAGGATATAGGAGTTTTGGCGCTATCCATAGTGTCGCGGGATCCGCTGCCAAAGCAACGGTTAACAAGCTTTTCGCCAACAGTACCAACAACCACAGCATCAGCAGCAGTAACAACAACCACAAGTAGGGGCTTTGTCCCATTTTATCACCGACGACGTCGATGGGGTCGTCAGCAAGACGTGAACATCTTGTCTCGGCCGCCTTACAATTCTTTTCCATGTAGCTTTAATAATTTATTCATTTTATTAAAGTTTTAGTCCCTTTGGACTATAATTTTATTCTATCTTATTGTGCTTAATGTTTTTCCCCTTCATCTTAATCTATCATTTTCTTGAATGTGTTGCTCTAAACACATTTCCATGGGATAGATGTTCATGCATACTAGGAAATATAAATTGACTTTGTTGTTTTGAATGTTTTTGTATATCTAAGATTATTTCTCAATTACTTAAGATTGTTTGAACTTTATATGGAAGAGGTATACATGAAATTAAATTTCTTCTTTTTTTCTTGGTCATCGCTAATTTTTTCACGAGGGAGAATATTAAAATAGTGGGTGATAACAGCTCACGAGTGTACAACCCCGTGTCCGGCGAGCAAGGTCGCCAGGAACCAGACAGATCGGGCTTAAGGCAGTGGGCGAGCTCGGCAGTAGAGAAGCCGAGCCCGAGCTCGGCATTCGTCGACCAGAGATCGGCATCCGTCGACCGAAGATCAGTATTCGCCGACCCCAAGCTCGGCATCTCGCCAAGCTAGCCCCAGCTCGCGCCCTTGCAACGGAGCTCGGCAATAGCAGACGAGCAGGACCCGCCGAGATGATCAAGCTCCCCAGCTCGCCTGGATGAATGAGGTACTTTTTACTGTTTTGCCCCCGCTGGTCTGCCTATAGCCCTTCAAAACAGCGGAGTTTGGCTGTTGGCAGACCCAACCAAGGGTTTTCTGGTAATTTCAGGTCAGCTCTTTTGGTTATTGGCAGTCCAGATTCTAAAAACTATAAATAGAACCCAAGGGGTACCACAGAATGCATGCTTCCTATGCCTCCCTGCTTTAGTTTTTAAGTGCTTTCTGAGGGTACCTTAGCTCGGCTTCTGGCTAAGGAGGGGAAGCGCTCTGAGATCTTCCGGGTTTGTGGTGGGACCTCCCCGACGAGCCCTTGGGTCGGTTTTTCCTCGTCTTCTTTGTTGTTTTGCTTGCAGGAGTGAAGTAGGTGCGAGACCACCCCTTCCCCAAGGGTCGAACTCCACAGGAGACCGATTTTCGGTTTCAACAACGAGCAAAATTCATCATGCACTTGAAGATTAAAGTACTATGTGATGCGGATTTTGAAGCATGAGCACCAACAATCCACACATAAACTCGAGGAACAGAACACGGAGAACCCGAGGTTGAAGCCGAATGCATAGGGGCAACGGGAGGAAGAGGGCGGCGAGTGTAGACCCGAATGACGAGCGGCCTAGGAGAGTCAATAGTGGGAGGGGGCGGAGGGAGGGTGGGAGGTGAGTGGATAGGGATCACCGGCCGTGGGATGGAGGGTGAGAGAGTGGGTGGTGGTAGAAGTGGTGGTAAAGAAGGAGGGAAGAAGGGTTGATCCTCCCGGAAAGTAACATCAGCGGAGACAGAGACATTCCGGGTGGCCGGGGAATAACACACATATCCCTTTTGGGTACGGGAGTAGCCGACGAAAATGTGTTTCGCCGCACGGGGATCAAGTTTTTCGATAGTGGGGCCCAGGGTATGGACAAAACAAGTACAGCCAAAGACCCGGGGTGTGAGAGGAAATGCGAGTGTGGAGGGAAAGAGAAGGCTGAAGGGGGTAGCATTCTGGAGAACCGGAGAAGGGAGATGGTTGATAAGAAAACACGCAGTGGAGTCCGCAAAGTTCCTGAATACTTTGGGAATATGCATGTGAAGCATGAGGGAGCGAGCAACATCAAGAAGATGGAGGTTCTTCCGTTCTGCGACCCCGTTTTGTTGAGCGGTGTAGGGACACGATGTCTGATGAACAATACCGAAATCGGCGCAGAGATTGACAAACTCGTGGCTAGTGTACTCACGGGCATTATCAGAGCGGAATGTTTTGATAGTAGTAGAGAATTGCGTACGAGTTTCCAATACAAAAGCGTGAAAGACACGAGGAAGCTCAGAGCGATCATGAAGTAGATACAACCAGATGGTGCGAGAGAAATCGTCAATAATTGTGATCCGATTCATGCGGTCGTAACTGCTTGACCGGTGAAAATAAATCCCCCCAAATGACATAATATACATATGTTGTATTTATTAATTTAATTAATACAATATATGCATTTTTAAATGTTTATATTATAAAACATCAGTATTATAAATATATAATATTTTTATATTTACTATTAATTACTATAAATAAATGTTTTAATAATTTCTGAAATTATTTTTTTCAACCTATAAATAGTCTTCCAAATTATGAGATTGACACACAAAACTTCTCATCTTTACCTCTTAAACTCTCATATTTTTCGTTCTATTTTCTATTTATTCTACATTTACTTCATCGTTGTATGTTCGTCTGCTCCATGATGCTTCGGTGTTTGCGAATATCAATATTTTGAGATCTAGTTAGGTGTTGTATCTTGGAGAATTGAGCATTAGTCACACATCTTATGACAGAGGTTCGATTTCTTACATAAATATTTTACGTCATTTTATTTCATATCATTTTAAATATTCATTTATGTGCATTAAAATTCTATGAAATGCATTATAATATTGTTTATTTTTTAATATAAATTGAAATTTAGTTTATTATTATATATATATATATATATATATATATATATATATATATTATTGTAACAATCTAAATAAGTTATTCTACACATCACAGCTTTTTACAAAAAGGCCATGTAATTGGATCATCATCTCTCAAGCTGTCTACTACCAATCTTAACCCATCATTGAACATTCATTGGAAAGTCCAAAAATAATAAATAAATTTTTAAATAAAAGAAAATAGAGCTTTCTTTTATTTTTATGTGATGTGTTTCTCTAATTACAACTTTTTATTGTGACTTCTCAAAATTGTGAAGATTGTGAGGGGATCAAAATCGATAATTTTAATGAAATTGATTATCACTAGTGGAAACCATAAGTAGAACATTGATTAGACATTCTTATGTTATTGTCTGTAATTTTCAAACATGAAGATTCAGAACAGTTCAAAAACACAAGCACCAATGAAAATGCAACCATTATAGCTACTTCACTTCCCTTGTCATCTCTTTGTAGTAGCAACACAAAAAGAACTTATGCTAGATGTGTTTCTTATAGATATTCAGTGGATTTAGAATGTTATTGTAAGAATCGCATACTAATTTTTATCTGATAGCCTATATGATGTTTTCTTCAATATCACAAATCTTAAGATTTGCAAAACGCACTTAAAACACGCATGTCTCATAGATTCTTTGTCTGATTCTTGGACCACCTTTAATATTATGCTTATGTTCAAGTCCAAAATATCATATGCATAGAGAAAGGAAATAAAAAATAATTATTCTAAACTCTCAAGAATCTCTTTCCTAAGGAGAACTAACTGAATTGAACCAAACTCATCATCTCATGATCGATTTAAACCAAGGGGAAAGAACCATACAAAATCATTCTATATGGGTTCACCAACTTCAAAACATAGCCTCAATTTCAAACAGGGTCATCCAATTCAAACTCCAGAAGAAAGAAATGATGTTTTGTTTGTGGGTGTACAAATTATTTGACTACCAATTGCTTATATACAAATACTGAACCAGTGACTAATAGGCCAAATGTCATCAAAACACAAGCCAATTGATCCAAGCATCAAACAAGCCCATCTTCATGTTAAATATAATCATACTCATTATCATCTTTTCACTAGTTTTTCAAATGAATGATTTGATTTTGGATTAAATATCTAAACAAGTTTTGATCACTCATGTTTTCACTACCTTTCAGGCCATCAATGAAGGATATGTGATTTTAACGAGTGGATCGGTATTAGTGAAAAAGTTATAAGATCATTTTAGAATCAAATAAAATTGTCTTAACTTTTAAAAATATAATTATTGAAAAAGAATGTCTCAGATGATTTATTTAAATTGAATATTATGAATTTTAAAGTTAATCAAATTAATTCTTCCATCTCGTTACAATGTGCGACATACTAGACTAGCTAGAACACATTAATCATGAATTAATGAAAAGAATGATAAAATTATATTATTACCTAAGATAAAAAATATTGTCTAGTTCTAGATGTGAGAGTTGTGTTCAATCTAAATATACAAGTAAACTTTTTAAGATCGTGGGTAGAATCTCCACACCATTACAATTCATTTCGACGTTTGCGTTGCACATATATTTTTTTAAATTTTCTTATAAAAACTATAGATGGTTTTTTAATCTATTTTAAGATTCTTAAAGCTTAACTTAAAAATCAAATATGTTTCACTATCAAAACTCGTATAATTTGCATGAACTAACCTAATTATGTCAAAAACATGAGATTGTTGAACAAATGATCGCTCTTTATTCACCACAATCGAATGAAGGGGTTGAACATAGAAATCAAACTCTCATGAACATGACCATTGCTATGCTAGGAAAGTCTGATGCCCCAAAAAAGTTTAGGCGAGAAACACTGCTTCTTTCATGTCGTCTCAAATAAAATTCCTTCAAAATATAGTGATAAAACCACTTTCAAGCCCTTTATGTCAGGAAAATCGAACTTTTATATTTCTTAAAGTGTACGCATGTTTAGTTGGGGTTTCTTGTTAAGGTATTTAATATATGTCCGCGCGTGTCGAGACTGACTCGGAACGATCCTTTGGGTTTCGTGTCACTAGAGTGCAACGGCTCTACGCTGGAGATACTATATAAGGTCATTCCACACCGATGAGCCTTAGTGTACTATCTTGAGCGGAGCCATCTAACATTTCTATTCAATCTCAAATCTAAAAGAAAGAAAATAGATCCCTATACTATAAATTATCTCTTTATAGGTTATGTCTATGATAATAGTGCAAACAAATTTCTCATTGCTAACTCTCAAGTTAGCGAGATTTCTAGTAATGCTATTTTAGAATCCCATGATACAGTTTAATTTGAAGATAAATTTTCATTCAAATATAAGATCATATCTTAACCTTCTAGTAGTTATATTTTATCTTTACCTAGTTTCAATTCAACAAAAAGATATTGAATTTAGGAGGAGTAAGGTAAACATTGACAATACAACACACATGATGAGGGGACAAGAGTTCACATTGGAAGAAATCATAACAAGAGCCTGTGGGTAGCGTCTTTTCAAAAGAAAGGACTCAGTTTGCAAGAAAAAACCAATCACAATGCGAGTTATTTACACGGAGAAACTAATATGGGCAACGACATAACCACACCTCCGACCCGAGTCCTCCCAAATAGCAGGGGATCTAACATGTAGTATGAAATGAGCGATTTCAATATAGACAACGAAACCACATTGTAATTATGCAAGGAGATTTGTCTACTTGCACCCATTCATGTTTTTATCGAGTTCATTTATTAATGAAGGAACCCTTGATGGGTAGCTTTATTGAAAAACTTTGTAGAGACAATTTGTAGATACTTTAAGTAGGAGATCAAGACCTTGCCAAGACAGTTATCTTAAGAAATTATGTCAAAAACTTTCTGACAAAGGTACTCCCTTTTTCATAAAGACTCAAGTCACAACATTAGTCTACTCTAGGGAAGTGAGCCTAAGATGCTATCAATAGCTTCTTAATTAATTTGACAGATGATAATTTTTTAATATTTATTATGTAATTACTACTTATCTTATGAGCAGAGCCTTATACTATAAATACTAAATAAGAATAGAAATAAGGGATGAACAAGTTGAGAGCAAATAATTCTAGATATAAAAACTCAAAACAACAATGTCAATTTATATTTCCTAGTATGCGCAAACATCTATCCCATGCAAACAAGTTCAGAGAAAGGCATACAAGAAAATGATAGATTAAAATGAATATGAAAATATTGAGTATAAAAAGATAGAATTCAATTATAATCTCATGGGAGGAACACTTCAAATAATTAAGTAAATTGTCAAAGCTATCTGGAAAAGAATCGTAAGGCTACTGAGAGATGTTGTGTAGGTCTTGCTGACGACCCAATGATACCACTGGTGATGTGATGGGGTAGAGGCGTAGAGCCCCAACTTATGGATGTTGCTGCTGAAACTATGGGTGACACTATGTGAAATAGTTTCGTGCAACGGTGTCGTTAACTGAAAGTTCTTTCACAACTGTTTTGGTCGCGGATACCACGACACTATGGACTGTGCCGAAATCCCTCTGTTCTCCCCCTCCCACCATCACCCCTACTTGCGCCTTAGTATGCATCACACCATTCTCCTTCCTGAGGGAGCCTTAGTACAAGACCTAACAAAAAATAGCACCAAATCAAACCAGAACCCTAAATATTCCGAACATCGTGAAAATCTCATGCTTCTCCACCTTCACGTTCTTTTGCTTCCATGGCTGTGACGAGGATTCACTCTAATGCTCTCGCAAGGGGGCACATGGATTCGGCCCTATCCCTGATTACAACTGTAACAGGGGTTCGCCCCTATGCACTCACAAAATGGGCTACGCCCCTGTTACAAATGATCTTCACTCATATCCCTAACTATGGCTGTGACGAGCCCCTACTCCTATGCTAGACCTTTTTTGGTGGAATTGACAGGAGCAACGCTTCACCCCTATCCCTAACTGCGACTGTGAAGGGAGCATCATAACGTAAATGTGGAGGATCATGAGGTTTCCATGATTTTCTGAATAGTTAGGGTTCTGATTTGAGTTTGCGTTAATTTCTTATTAGAGCTTGCAACGAGGCTCCATCATGAATGAGAAGAGTGTGAAGACTGATGCACATGTATGGATGATGGTGTAAATGGGAGGATATAGGAGTTTTGGCGCTATCCATAGTGTCGCGGGATCCGCTGCCAAAGCAACGGTTAACACGCTTTTCGCCAACAGTACTGCTTCATGGAAGTATTCCTCGCAGTGCCACTCATAGCATCAGCAGCAGTAACGACAACCACAAGTAGGGGCTTTGTCCCATTTTATCACCGACGACGTCGATGGGGTCGTCGGCAAGACGTGAACATCTTGTCTCGGCCGCCTTACGATTCTTTTCCATGTAGCTTTAATAATTTATTCAATTTATTAAAGTTTTAGTCCCTTTGGACTATAATTTTATTCTATCTTATTGTGCTTAATGTTTTTCCCCTTCATCTTAATCTATCATTTTCTTGAATGTGTTGCTCTAAACACATTTCTATGGGATAGATGTTCATGCATACTAGGAAATATAAATTGACTTTGTCGTTTTGAATGTTTTTGTATATCTAAGATTATTTCTCAATTACTTAAGATTGTTTGAAATTTATATGGAAGAGGTATACATGAAATTAAATTTCTTCTTTTTTTTTCCTGGTCATCGCTAATTTTTTCACGAGGGAGAATATTAAAATAGTGGGTGATAACAACTCACGAGCAAAATTCATCATGCACTTGAAGATTAAAGTACTATGTGATGCGGATTTTGAAGCATGAGCGCCAACAATCCACACATAAACGAGGTTCCTACAATCACAAGAAGCTCACACAATGCACTTATGTTCAAAATGGAATCTTCCCTTATTTATATTGTTATGTAATATTTATAGTATAAAGCTCTCCTAATAAGGTATTATTATGTATGATAATAATATTTGCGTTGTTTTTGAAACTCAACCGAGAAAAACACTCAAACAAGCAAACGTCGTCAAACGATCATCCATCACCACCACCACCGAAAAAATCGACGCCATCTTTCACGTTTGAAGCTCAAAGCTTTGCTCAAGCCTTGCCCACTGAAACCGAGTCTTCTTGAACACCACGGCAAATTCCGCCTCTAAGCTCACGCCGCCTTGCACTTGTCGATTAATACACGCCCCAGCATTCTCCTTTCTTAACTAATGACTTTCTTCAGTGGTTCATTTACTCTGAACCTCAAACTCTTTTAAATATATAGAATGATGACGATGAGTATGGGGGTAGGCAGCTAGCCATCAATTGATTTGTGGGGTTGATAGTGATTTTTCTACTTGGTAGGTAAGATGTGTTAATCATATGAGGTTAGTTGAAAGTTTGAATTTTTAAACCAACCTAGTCCTGGTGTCATCACTAGTTCTCTCACATATTTGTGGTAGACTATCTATAGAAAGTTAAAAATAATGTAGGCTAAACTTATAGTCACCAATGAATGAAATGGGCCCCAACGAAAATTTGCTAGTCATTTTTTTAATATTTCTGTTACAAAACAACACGAAAGTGCTTCGATACTGTTTGAAGGAATGCGTATAAAGATCCGCAACTGAAGGCCCTTTTCCATTTCTTCCGCGAATCGAAAATCGAATCCGCTATAATTCTCTTGCTTCTCGGCACCTCTCTCTCTCTCCCTCTCTCGCTACTGTTGAGCGTAAAGAAAGGAGATAGAATCAGCGGCTCCCCTTCGAGTAATCTGCTCTCCGTTGTGCTAGGGTTCAGGCGATGGCTAGCGGAAGTGGTGGTGGCGGTTACAGGGAAGGGAGAATGGTCGGAGACTACATGTTTGGCCGGCAGATCGGTTCAGGATCGTTCTCGGTGGTGTGGCTGGCGCGGCATCGCGTGCACGGCGTGGAGGTGGCGGTGAAGGAGATCGTGATGGACAAGCTGAGCAAGAAGCTCCAGGAAAGCCTTCTCTCCGAAATAGTAATCCTGAAGCACATCAAGCATCCAAACATCATACGAATGCACGAAATCATCGAGGTCCGTTTCTATGCTCCGCGCCTCCGTTCCGCTTCCAGTTCTTTTTGAGATTGTTAGTTCCTTTCGCTTCTCTGAATTAGATTATCGAGAATTTCTGCTTCGATCACTTCGCAGTACTTCTTATGGCATATCAGTTCCTCATTTTTGGATGAACACCTTTTTGCTCTTTGAGTGGATTGAAGGTATGAGGCAGCACGAAGCAGGAACCCTCATGTGCTTGGAAAACTTAATGGAGTTACTGCTTCCCCCTGGCGCCAGAGTAAATTGTAGGACGATGACAACAAGTGGTCGATTCCGAATGACAAGAGTTTTGATTGAATTGGAGATTTGATTGTTGTGATCGAACCGTGAGAAACATAAATAGATAGGAAAGAACATTGTAGCCAATGTGCGAGATCTATGCAAATCAAGGAGTCTATTAGCGGAAAGTCCAACCTGGCCTTGCCAAAACACCCAGCCATTAACCACGCATGGTTGTATATTACCAAGCCATTAACCAGCCATTAACCTCCTTTCTAAAGTAGATATGAAAACCAAAAATACTTGTAATTACCTAAAATATTTGTACCTTGTAAAATCTATAAATAGAGAATACATGAGAGACAATCCAGTTAAGGGATTTCTCATTTTCAAATCATTCTCTCACTCTTTGTTTAGTCTCTGGTTTCTCACATGGTATCAGAGGGAAACGCCATGACTTCCGCTGCCGGAAACTCCTCCACCTCCACCTCTGTCCATACTCTCTCCACTCACGATCTCACCACCACCATCTTGGAGTCCACTCTACCTACCGTAAAGTCGATCCGACAGGATGTGTCAATCCGGCTCAAATCGACAAACTACCTTCCATGGAAGACGCAGGTTCTTCCCGTCCTCCGTTCTCTTGGGCTGATCGGGTTCATTGATGGATCTGTAACCCCTCCTGACTCCGGCGATCTCTCGTCTAACGCGGTCCAATGGTATCGCCTGGATCAAATGGTGTTGGCATGGCTCACCAACTCTCTCTCTGAGACAGCCGTTACTCAGATCGGCACCTGTGCAACCTCGGCTGAGGTTTGACACTCTTTGGAGGTGCTGTATGGAACTCTCACAAGATCCCGCATTCTCCAGCTCAAATCAGAGCTTCAGTCCATGTCCAAAGGGGCTCTCTCTATGGCCGACTACGTCTAGCGGGTTAAATCTATCGCCCAAAACCTTGCAAGCGCCGGCAAACCCATTGACGAGGATGATCTTGTCATGTGGCTTCTTCGCGGCCTTGGATCTGAGTACGATCCCATTGTTGCAGCCATCAACCTCGCGCGAGACTCTCCCACGGTGGATGAAGCCACCGCCCTATTGTTTGATTTCGAGCTCCGACTCCGAACAACCCGACGAGTCATTGATCAACCCACGACGATGTACTCTGCTCGAGGCCGTGGCCGATCCCACTTTGGAAATCGCGGTGCTCGTGGCCGCGGCAACTTTGGTGGCGGCCGTGATGGCGGTCGAGCTAGCCACAACCGCGGACCTCCTTCACCTGCACGAACCCGCGGTGTTCGTGGAACACCCGGGCACCGCCTTAAAGGTGCGCCTCGCACAGCCGATGATTCCAACGTAGTGTGCTTCCGATGTGGCCATCCCTATCACAAAGCCAACAATTGCTTTGCCCCAGATTCAGTTATCTCCAATCAGGTTCAATCCTTTGCCGCCATAAACTTATCTGACCAGGTTGATCACGCATGGTACCCTGATACTGGAGCAACAAACCATATGACATCTGACACTGCACAAATTGAAGGTATGACCCCATACTCTGGTCTTGATTCGGTAATGGTCGGAAATGAGACTGGTTTACCTATTACTCATGTGGCTAAGGTCTCCATTCCCCACACATCAGTTCATCTCGACCGGGTTCTAGTTGTTCCACACTTGAAAAAGAACTTATTAAGCGTTTCCCAGTACACTCGCGATAATAATTGCTGTTTTATTTTTTATCCATGGGGCTTCCTCATCAAGAGCTTGAAGACGGGTCAGACATTGCTGGAAGGAACTAGGCAAGGAGTACTCTATCCACTACATATGGGGACATCATCTGCAGTCAGCCTATTCACCAATAAGACAGACGGGGACACTTGGCACGCTCGTCTAGGACATCCATCTTTTCGTTTAATGAAATCTTTGTACTCATTGTTAAACAGTAGTTCTTTGGTTAATAAAAATGTTTGTCGCAGTTGTCAGTTGGGCAAAGCGTCCAAATTGTCATTTACTCATCGAGAGTCTTATTCTACCCAATCTCTTCATACGCTCCACAGTGATGTATGGGGCCCAACACCTACCTCATCCGTTGATGGTTTTCGGTTTTATCTCATAATCATTGATGAATGTTCCCGGTTTTCGTGGTATTTTCCGCTTCGTCGCAAATCTGAAGTTGGACTTCTCTTCATACAGTTCATTAAACTCATGGAAAAACAACTCGACAAGACAATCAAATTTGTCCAAACCGATGGTGGCGGAGAGTTTCTGAGCCACACTCTTCAAGACTTCTTCTTATCACATGATATTTCTCATCTTATCTCCTGTCCAGGGACACCTGAACAAAATGGATTAGCGGAACGCAAACATCGTCATATTGTTGAAACCGGACTTACTCTTATGGCTCATGGGCATACCCCCAAACAATACTGGAATCATGCGTTCTCCACGGCGGTGTATCTGATCAACCGGTTGCCAACTACCACGCTCAACGGACACTCTCCATTTGAAGCCTTGTTTGGTGATCGCCCATCTTATGATCATCTGCTCACGTTCGGTTGTGCCTGCTTTCCTGCTTTAGCCCCGTTTGGATGAGGAAAATTAGACCTCAAGTCGGTGGAATGCGCCTTTCTCGGCTACAGCCCGCACCATAAGGATTATCGACGTCTTGATCCATCTTCGGGACGAGTCTTTCTATCTCGTCATGTGGCGTTTGATGAGACTCGCTTCCCCTTGGCTCAACCATTCTCCGCAGGGACCGCTTCAACCTGGGATTCTCCTTCAGATCATTTTTCTATTCAACCTATTCCTTGTTGCAGGTTCCTACATCTGTCTCTCCCGCACCAATACCCGGCGCTAACCGGTCTCCATCCACCTCCTCGGTGGTTGCTCGTCCTTCTCAACATGATCCAGCGCTCGCTGCACCTCCAAGTCAGGCTCTCGGTCCTCCTGATCTCATGGATCCCGTCTCCACTGCTCTCTCGGACAGTCCTCCTGGCGCAGCTCCGGCTGACGGCGTCATCTTGACCGGATTTCCTCCAGCCCCTGGTGACAGCGCTCCTGTCTTGTCTCCCATCGCGCCTCCTCCGTGGCCAGCCCATACCGCCATTCATCGTCCTCGAGGCTCTCGCGGCGGCCCCGGTGCTGCGCCCTTCGATTCTCAGGCGCCTGGTCCGTCCTCAACTCACTCCATGGTGACCCGCTCCCGCGCCGACATCCAGCATTCCCGGGCGCTCTATGCCTCCCGCCACCCTATCCCCTTAGCTCTACTTTCAGCGCTACCAGGACATCCACCCGAACCGTCTACATATAAACAGGCGGCCGCTGATCCCAACTGGGTTCGTGCTATGGAAGAGGAACTTGCTGCTCTACGTCGCAACCGAACATGGACTCTTGTCCCACTCACTCCGTCAATGAAGGTTATCGGCTGTAAGTGGGTTTACAAATTGAAGTATAAGGCAGATGGTTCCATCGAACGCTACAAGGCTCGTTTGGTGGCAAAAGGTTTCAATCAACGCGAAGGTTTTGACTACGCCGAAACCTTCAGTCCGGTGGTAAAATCAGGCACTGTCCGTCTTGTTCTCTCCTTGGCTCTCTCCCGTGACTGGCGTCTGCGCCAGTTGGATGTGAAGAATGCATTCCTACACGGGGGACTTAGAGGAGACCGTCTACCTCCAGCAACCGCCCAGATTTATTGACTCCACTCTGCCGAAGCACGTCTGTCTTGTGTATAAAGCTCTTTATGGTCTTCACCAATCTCCTCGAGCGTGGTACAACAAATTTGCAAACTTGCTTCTTCTTCTTGGCTTTATCATCTGCCCGCATGATACCTCGCTATTTCTGTGGCGTCACGGCTCCGACATTATTATCGTCTTGATTTATGTTGACGATCTCATCATCACTGGCAACAAAGCTGATTTAATCTCTCGCCTCATTCGTCGCCTCTCTTCCGACTTCGATATGAAGGATCTCGGCGACCTGAATTTCTTCTTGGGTATGCAGGTTGACCGGTGCAGTGACTCGCTTCTTCTCTCTCAGACCCAATATGCTCTTGATCTGCTCACTCGGTTTGGTTTAGACGGTGCCAAACCAGTCAAAAGCCTCTTGCCGCGGGACTCCAACTCTCTGTCGACTCCCCAAATCCCCTACCTGATCCCACCACCTACAGGCAGATGGTCGGATCTCTTCAGTACCTCACTATGACTCGTCCAGATCTGGCAATGCTGTTAATTATGTTTGTCAATTTATGCAGAAACCATGTTCCTCTCACCTTGCTGCTGTCAAACGGATTTTTCGCTACGTCAAAAGCACTTTGCAGTTTGGTCTCAAATTCTCTAAATCAGATTCTCTTCATCTTCGCGCCAAGTCATTTTTGACGATAAAGAAATTTCATGAATGCTTACTGTATAGTCTGCTTGGGATGTTAGAGATCCCCTCTTTCATTTTTATCTCATGGAATCTACATTGAGCGGTGAGACAGAGTGTTCCATCCCCCGCCCCCCCCCCCCCCCCCCCCCACACACACACACACCCACCCACCCACCCACACAACGTACCCCCACTCACCCACCCACCCACACAACGTATGCCTTGTTTGTAGGTATTGTGAAACGATCAAATGTCGTTACAGAATCAATTGCTGGAAGGATTGCCAGCGTTAGAAATGAAGAAACTGTTGGAGAAGAATGCCCATAGGAGGAAAGACCGAAGGAGAGACACATCAAAGGGAAGAGACAAAGGGAACTTAGATGAAGGCCGGAGAAGATGATCGGAGGAAAGAGATGAAGCTAGATAAGGGGAGAAGAAATGGATAACTACTCTATAAGACCGAGAAGAACTTTTTTATTAATCCAATCATACTCAGTAAAACTCATAAGGCTATATTTATAGCCTTCATACCAAACATCACTAAACATGTTTTTACAACTATGCCACTAATATATCAATCCTCTTACATATTGATGGAGCTTGGTTGCATTGTGCAATCCTCCATCTCACTCGATCGGTGTCTACTATCTTTGTGTCTATTTTATGTTTTGCTCATTTAAGCCATAAAAGACATGCATTGGACTTGCTACAAAGATAAGGGGATTTTCAAATGTTGCATTTTACATGTTGTGAAAGAAAGACCTTGACGAGTTCCACTATGGTGCTCTAATTGTTTATCATGCTAATTATATTTTCATTAACTTGACCCACTTGGTTTATATCATCAGGGCACTGAGAGAATTTATCTCATTTTAGAGTACTGCAGAGGCGGCGACCTATCCGTATATTTACAACGCCATGGAAAGATTTTAGAAGCAACTGCAAAGCAGTTTATGCAACAATTAGGTACTATGGATTATTAATTGTTTGTTATATAGTTCAATATCGATAAATGCTACCTAGTAATGGAACCTTATGGTTTTTTGCATCAATGTAATATTTATTTCTTATGATGCACAGCTAATGGCTTGCAAGTTCTCCGTGACAACAACCTAATGCATCGGGACCTGAAGCCACAGGTTTATACATTTTATTTTGAATTATTTAAGATCCATCTTTTGCTTTCCATCCCTATAGAAAACATGCTATAACTATGTGTACTATGTTCTTAAGGAGGAAATATTGTTTGTATGAGCTGGTCTTCAGGAACTATGCTGAATAGTTTGGTGTAAGAAAATGAAAAAAAATCAAAGGATTCTTTTATTCAAATAGAGAAAATAACATGCACGCTTCAAAAAAAAAATTCAGTGAGAAATATTTCACTCTTCACAAAAGTGCACCATGTTTCTTTTGCTTGTTTTTACTACTTTGACGTGCTTCTATCGCCTCACCTGCTATCATGCCATTTAACGTGAAATTGTATGCTCTTCCAAATATTTTTTCTTCAAATTCCCAAACTAGAATCTAATGGGAGACAAAATGTTTCTTGCAACCATGCCATTTGTTTGTCATTAAATTGTTTTAAAGGGGATAAATGCGATATTGACAAGAAAATCTAACATAACTGACAATCTAATGTATAGTTGTGAGAAAACTGTAAATAGCTCAGGAAAGAATTAAAATTGTAATGACAAATTTCTTGCTACTTACAACTTACAAGTCGTTGGACAAACAACAATCCATTGTTTGTATTACTTGTGGTAAATAGTACTCATGCTATCACTTGATCAAGAGTTAAAATTTTCTTTGTTAACTAGCACTGCCTTGATCTTAACAAACACTAATAACCCAAGTTATTTAAGGGGAAAGACGCACAAAGTAACAAAGGTGTCTTGGAGCTTAGGTACAAGGTGCATGGGCTTACCTGGCAAAGGAAAGACGCAAAAAAAAGTAAAAAGCAACTTAGTTTAAGATAATATAATAACAATTGTAAATGCAAAATTTATAACATAAAATATCTGGCATAATATCATTAATGTCAACAATTAATAGCTCAAAATACAAATGAAAAAGAATACTGATGTAGGGGTAGGCTAGAGGTGCACAAAACCTACAACGCTAGGTGATCGTGTCAGGGTGACATGTTAATCCAACTCTACATGTAATGCAACGACCGGTATTTGACAAATGTAAGTTTTAGCACCACACAGATATTTGAATAGAAAAACAATTATTTATTTAGGCAATTGGAATGGCTTTCCTCCGCTCGGAGGGCCAAAGCAAAGCGCGCGACGAATGCTCCCTCCTGTAAGTTTTAGCACCACACCGAGGAGGGATCGCTGGAATCCGGGAAAGCTTTTCTCCAAATTCAACAATGACTCAAATCAGCCATCATACCTCCTATTTATAAGAAAAGACACATTAGGGTTTCCCCATCAACGACTATGATTGGTCAGTGGGTTCGCCCTTAAAATACATCAAAAATAAACTGAAAAATATAAAGTAATATAGTATTTTGACTCGCGGCGACGCGTCGGACGCAATCACGGAGTCCGATCGTCGATCCGAGCACGCCATATATGGAAAGTTGTCAAATCAGCACCGAACGGGCCCAAAACACGTTCTCGTCTCTGCTCCGCATCAAATACTAATCTTAATGTTAAAAGAACATTTAAAATGAAATTGTTCTGCTTCTTACCGCCCTCAATAGCAACTATTCATCATCAGAAAAAACATAATACTCCACTTTCTCTCCACTTTCATTGTAATCTTATTCTTCTTGTATTCTTCTTTCTCAGCTTCCTCATTCTCATCCCTAAGGACTAGCGGAGTGCCGGAGTAGGAGCCCCATTTTAGCATGTCTCCTTTTCTACTTCCTTCATGGAAATAACATTTTTCTTTTAGATAATTAGCACATTTGATAGGTATCCTCTTCAACTCCACTAATCCTAACTACCTCACCGCATGCCAAATAATCATCATCGAACACCAATTAGTCTTCTTGATCAACATCACTTTCTTTGTCCACTCTATCCATCAACCATTCAATATTATCATCTATATCTCTTAACAAATTTAGATCAATGCAAACACGTGCATCATATTGATGTCAACGCTCTATTATCTTCACAAACACCAAATTGTTAAGGCATTGGTGAGCTAGTTATTTCCTTTTTGTCATGAATGAATTCACAATATATCAACATAAATCAATAATCACAATTTCACAACATTATTAACTTATTAAAATTGAATTATTTAAGGGTTTCACCATTACCATTAATTACTAACATGTTCAAAAAAGCCCCAATTACACTCTCAACCAGGTGCACTACTAGTGAGGCTTAGCACCTTATAAAACCTTTGCAAAATTGAAGTCAAAGCTCCATAAGATTGCCACAATGCAGTTGCTAAAATAATAATAATTTAGAGTTTATTTGTGCATTCTTACTACATTTTAATCATACATGAAAAAAAAATGAAATTAGGCATGACCATTGTTTTTCTATGTCTGGAACTATAGTTTTAGACATTTTGAAGCATTCCAAGAGTTCTAAACTGCCGTACAACAATTGTTTTAGACATCTGTTTTAGGAGTCTAAAATTGCCACCCGGAAGCAGTAATTTTAGACCGCTGGACACGCGAAAATGCCCCGAAAAAATGAGGCAAAGATGGAACAAAAAATAAGGGAGATGATTGTTTTGGTGCTCAGATTATTACTCTTTTGCTGCAGAAGCAGCCTCGTGAACAATCCCTTATCCACACCCTCCCTATTGTAAACCAACACAATTTTTCTCTTTTATCCATGCGCTGCAACTCCTCGTCGAAGACCCAGCTGGTCTCGGTCTCTGGTCCGTCATGCCAACGAACCAAGTATCTCCGAAAACCACTATCTGTAGTGGTCACTGCCTCGTCATTTAATATCTCCTTGGGAACTAAGATCTGTCCCGGAAGTCTGTCAGCGGCTCTGGGAACTGGTACGGAAGAATCTTCTGGTGTCTCATGCTCAACCAGAAAACTGTCAGTGGAAAAAGGAACAACTGCAGGTGACGTGTCAGCAACTGAATGAGTATCGGTGTGTCCTGTATATGACTTCTCACTCTCACTCACCAACCCAGAAGAATCAAATGGAGGTGAAGGCAAGGGAAAATCTACAGACTCGACGAATAATCGTAGAATAAAGTCAGATCGGTTATGTTAAAAACAGGATTTGCTCCCCAAACGGAAGACGTCTCAAGCTTATACGAATTTTACCCAATCTACTTTACTACTCAAAAGGGTCCAGTTCTACGGTCTGCTAGCTTCTTTACGGTACTCGAAGGTGACTGTTCTGGATTTAGCCGAAACATCACCAAGTCATCCACTTTGAAATTAGTAGCTCTTTTGTGCTTGTTAGATTGAGTTGCATATAAGTCATACGTATTATGCAATTTCCGCTCAATTTTTGCATGCAAATCTTGCAAATGCAAAAAAATGAACTACTGACACGTCTAATTCTACAAACCGTAGATTTCAGATATTAAAAACAACTACTGAGATAGGTGCATCAACAGGAGGCTCGGAAGGTGGATCATAGAAGAATTCATCGCGGGGGCGATGAACACTCAATTGAAAAACCAGAGACATCAATGATAAAATGTGTCAATACAGTGTGTGAACTGTCTCTGCAAGTGCTGATGATAAGATATAAAATCAACAACAGTGAGTGCATGCACCCTCAAACTGAATAGTGATACTAAGGATAAATACATTCCAAATGTGTGGTGAAATCATATGTGGTTTATTGGGGGGGGGGGCATCAGAAGGGGTATAATAAAATTCGTCACAAATGCGACGAGTATCGGTGTAGGCTCCAAAAACATATGGAGTGTTCTCATATAAACGATAAAGCACGTGAAGTGTGACAATCATGATAAATTTAGGGTCATGTTATATGCAGGCCAGTTTTGGATGTATGCAGTCCACAGATAAATGCAGGCCAAACTAAAAACTCATAGAACCCGTGAATCCATTCAGAAATTGGCCTGCATATAATCATTTTCAAATACACGGCCTGTACATAGCCAAATTGGGGACTGCATATAGTTATTACCTAAATTTATTAAGGGAATGTGAGACATCAGGAGGCTCACCAGGTGGAACATATGAAAACTCATCGCGAATATGATGGTCTTCTAAGTGATAACCAAATTTACTGATAACAAGACGTGACTCTAGAATAAGGTGAGTATTCATCACAAGAAAGAATACATTTAATGGGTCAGCATGTGGTACGTCCCATAACTCATCTAGAGTGTGAGTGACCAGATGGCTGCGAAGAAGCCCTACTATATGAATGTCATACTCAAAATCCTCTCTCTGGAGCACTACCGACAACATGGCCGATAATGGAAAAGATGTCGGTGTCTTAAAATTCATAAGTGTGTTACTCATATGAATCTCATCCGCACAAGGACTAGGTGACTCATCTAAAGGCTCAATAAGAGGATCATCCAAGAACCCATCAGTAGAGTGATGGTCCTACAACAGCAAACCATCAAAAGGAGTCGTGTTCGCTCGGAAAGGGAAGAGGTGGCAACCTCGAGGTTCATTACAAAGTTCTCGGCTCCCGATCGTGATGTGACTCGGTGCGCTATCGGGTGAAGTGTATGAAAAATCTACACTCAATAGAGAGCTAATATACTTAAAATTGAGGGCAGGTTCACTAAGTGGAGCAGACTCTCGTGGGGGTTGACTCTACACATTATGTATTAGAACATCAGACAAAATGGGTGAAGTTTTCCTACTTTGGGAAGTGGAGTGCTCTCGCCAAACCCTTAATGGTGGCATTGCGGGTGTGTAGATCATCAAAGTGTTGAAATTCAGACACCGTCATATTCATTTTTGGAACAATAGGAGGATCACTAAGTGTGATGTAATCTTGACGAGAGTGACCGCTATAGGATTCTTGAGGGTAATCGTGACGATAATTATATCGTGCTCATGGTTGGACGTGAGTCCTACGAACGTGTGGTGGTGGCACGCATATACAGACTCAGGTTCCTTAAATAGAGTAGACGTGTAGTATCGATGGCTGGAGTGATACTGAACTCTATAATCATAATATTGGGTCGAAGGATTAATATGATTCAATCGAGTGCGAGGATAAAAACAACGGCAATCATCATACTGATAGTATCTAGCATAATGCGATTGCATCAGTGGATCAACACGTTCTCTATGAGTGATGTACTGTGATTGAGGATAATCATCAAAGTTGTTGAAGCCATAAATGACCTCAACGGGAGTTCAAAACTGGGGTGCAGTCAACACCTACTTCTCTCAAGCTTCGACCATCGACTAGATTCGGCGGGCCCATGACTCCGCGGCGAGAGAGTTTCGCCAATCGGTGGAGAAGAGGCTGGAGGCTTTGGAGCGAGACTACTTCATAGGCGAGACAGATCGGTCAGGTGGGCCTACCGCCGGGTCCTCTCCCGTAAGGTGCATCGCGCGGATCCGAGACCTGTCTCGCCGGATCAACCTAGGATGCACCGTCTTGTCGTCCTACTTCAACCCGCAGGCACCACCGAGGACTAGGCAGCGGGAACGAGGACGATGGCGGTGGGAACCCTATTGATTCGCGAGATCTCGCCCTTTCTTTCCCCCGGCCTTCCCCTTCCCCAATGTACCCTGTCGTTTTTATCAGTCTGTAACTCCTGACTCTGTTATTATTATTATTATTATTATTATTATTTTTTATTCAGCTCTCGCTCGGCGAGAGTAACCCCGCTTCCGCTCGTTTTACTTGTCGCGTGTCATCTCAAAATGTTTGCGCTAATCAGACTTGTCAGTCGCTGTCAATTTTGGGCGGGAAACCGAGGCGCCGCCGACTTAGGGCGTGACGGCTGTACCCCCGCCGCCTTTTTGGGAATAGTCATGATGATCACGGTTTTCTATAAATAGAGAAGTCCACCTACCATATTTATTTCTCCGATCCGAATCCCGTGCCTTTTTTTCTTGTTGCTTTCGCGGTTTGCCGAAAGCTCCCGCTTGCTTCCGCTTCCTCCTCCCGTTCTCGCTCAGCTCTCGCTCTCGCCTCTCTTCTGAAGACCTCGCCCACAACCTCTCAAGCACGATGCCGGGCGGAAGTGAGAGACGCTTTAACTGCGCGGAAGCCTTCCAGAAGCATCTGTTCCCCTCTTGCAGCCTGACCATGGTGGAGTTCCAACTGACCCAGACTCGTTACGTTCCCGCCGGCTTCACCGCGCGAAACCCCGACAACCATGATAAGGTGAACAGTGCGGGGGAGGGGGAGCTCGCCATCCCCCTTGAGCACTTTGAGGTGGGCTTCCGCCTCCCCCTCTGGCCAGAGATGCGTCAGGCCCTCCGGTACTATGGAGTGGTTCCCGCGCAGTTGAATCCGAACTCGGTCGCGATCCTGGTGGCCTTCATCTGCTACATGCGATCCGAGAGGATCGAGTTCAGCCTCCCTATCTTCCGGAAGCTGTTCACCTTCCGCGCTAAGGGAGGGGTGGTCTTCTTTTCGGGGCAGCTGCTCAAGACCACCGGTCTCGCCAACAAGCACCACCACTGGGGCGAGAAGTTCGTCTTCGTTTCCGGCGATTTCGGGAACGTTCCTCTCGCGCCCATTTAGTATGAGGACGCCGCTTACAAGCCGCCCTCCTTGGGCTCGCGCGAGAGCGCCCTCCTTGAGTTCTTCGGAACCAAGGATTTCGACGTCCAGTTCCTCAGGCGGGGCGTCGATTCTCTCCTCCCGGTGCCCCAGGCCAAGGTACGGTCTCGCCTTTAACTCGCTGTTCCTTCCCCTCTTTTAAGATTAGGGCTGAGTGTTGTTGCTTCTGCAGGAGAGCGCGAGATCCCCCTGCGCCAACCTTTCGACGAGGCTCACGCTGCCGAGAGCCAATCCGTGAGAGACCCGCTGGCTCTCGCAAAGGCCGCGGCTCAAGCTTGCTGGGACGAGCCGGCCCCGCTTCCTTCGACCGGCGCCGGGAAGCGAAAGCCCGACACCCCTTTGCCCCCAGCACTTAAGAGGCCCAAAATAACTGCTGCCGAGAAGGATAAAGTCGTTGCGGTGCCACCCTCCCAACCTCCCGCTGCCGGCCGCTCCTTTGAAGAGATCTTGCAGGCCTCCAGCGAGATCGCGGTTACCAGGGGTGGCGCCGAGGCACCTGCCGAGAACCCCCCGACCCCCGGTGTAGTCGATGGCGAGGGAGCCGCCGCCGAGACCTCCGCCCAGTCTCCGCCTGGAGAGGTGCCGCGGGGTCACCCTAATTTGAGTCTCGGCACGAAGTGCTTGGATGCGGAAAACAAGCCGCTGCTTCAGTGGGACCCTGACACCAAAAGGGTCTCAATCTCGTCTCTTCTACCCAGCTGGGCGGAGCGAGATGAGGTCACCAGCGAGGTCGTCTCCTTGGGCTACGACCTTTACAGCCGGGAGAACGCCAGCATCTATGATAAGATGACCACCAGGCTCCTGGCCTACGACTCCACCCGGGCCCTGATGCGCGGGATCGAGCTTGCGCATATGTGCGCACGTCAGAGCATCACCATCGACCGCAACTTCCAAGATATGTTCAAGGCCCGGGAGGAGGCGGTGGCTCAGGCGGCTGCCTTGAAGAAAGAGCTGGCAGACGCCAAGCAACTGCTGTCCTCGCTCCGGGCGGAAGAGGTAAGCGAGACCTTTCACGACACTCGCTCTCGCCACTGCAGATTTCAACTTCATTCCTTCATGCTAACATCTCGCTACACAGGATTCCGCTCAGGCCGTGGCGCTTCGCGCGGAGCTTGCCCAGGCGCGATACGAGAACGTCCTGCTGAGGGACCAGCTCCGGCGCATGGAGGCGACTGCGCCCCCTCCTCCACTATACGAAAGGTTGGAGAGCCGCTACTATTCCGTCTACGACATCGACAAGCTCCTCCAGGCCAACGCGCAAGCCACAGTCAAGCTGACCCTGGAGACGCTGCAGGACGTAGGCTGCTTGGACGGGAGAGGCAAGACCATCACCGCTCGCCAGCTCGTCCCCTGGCTCTTCGAGCCTGTCCCGAAGCCCCCAGGCGCGCCCGATTCCCCGCCTTCGGATGTCCCGAAATCCCCTGCCGCGGGTGGCGAGACATCCGGGGAGGGCTCAGGCGAGAGCTCCAGCGGGAGTTCAAGCGAGAGCTCTGAGGGGTATAGCGCGTCTCCCTGAAGGGCCCCCTTTCTTTTCTTTTCTTTTGGTTGTAAAGAGCGAGACGTTCTAGACTTGTAATCACCTTGAGTTAATACATTGTAAATGTTTTGTAAACGTTTGTCTTCATTTTATTGTAAATGTGTTTGATACAACTGTTGTGCCCGAGTGCTTCTTAAGCATGCTTCCGCCGAGGCCATTGACCTCCCTAGGGTAGTCTCCCTTAGTGATGGATAGGCGGGAACCTGTCGAAAGAGCCCAGGGCTTAGACGTTTCGTTTCCGCGCTCTGCCGAAAACCGTCTGCCGGGAACATTGATCGTGTGCCCTTTAAGACGAGGTCGTCCCTCTTTACCCTGCGCAAACTGTTCGAAGCTTTCGCCTTGCACTTCCCGCTGTCTGACCAAGAATAGTTTCAGGAGCCTTCCCGCCGAGAACTTCCTTCGGCGAGATCTCCTTGACGGGGACCTCCCCGCCGAGATCTTTTCTGGCCGAGACCTCTCCTGCCTGAAGGGGTCTTACCTCTTTTCATTCCGTGTTCCGGGTGCGTTTCTTGTCCTGCTCAGAGCATCCGAGTCGGAGTGTCTCCTAGGATCAAAAATTCCCTCCCCCAGGCGAGCCTCCTGGCCTGCCAGCTAACAAGAGCCTGTGCAGCTGGTCTACCTGGGGACGAGCCGAGCTTGGGGTGCCGATGAAGTTTTCTCAAACCAAACCTATCCCCCACAGGCGAGCCTTCAGATTTGCCAGCTAGATGAGAGCCTGCGCAGCGGGTCTACCTGGGGCCGAGTCGAGCTCGGGGTGCCGATGAAGTTTTCTCAAACCAAACCTATCCCCCACAGGCGAGCCTTCGGACCTGCCAGTGAGATGAGAGCCTGCGCAGCGGGCCTACCTGGGGCCGAGCCGAGCTCGGGGTGCCGATGAAGTTTTCTCAAACCAAACCTATCCCCACAGGCGAGCCTTCGGACCTGCCAGCTAGATGAGAGCCTGCGCAGCGGGTCTACCTGGGGCCGAGCCGAGCTCGGGGTGCCGATGAAGTTTTCTCAAACCAAACCTATCCCCCACAGGCGAGCCTTCGGACCTGCCAGCTAGATGAGAGCCTGCGCACCGGGTCTACCCGGGGCCGAGCCGAGCTCGGGGTGCCGATGAAGTTTTCTCAAACCAAACCTATCCCCCACAGGCGAGCCTTCGGACCTGCCAGCTATATGAGAGCCTGCGCATCGGGTCTACCTGGGGCCGAGCCGAGCTCGGGGTGCCGATGAAGTTTTCTCAAACCAAACCTATCCCCCACAGGCGAGCCTTCGGACCTGCCAGCTAGATGAGAGCCTGCGCAGCGGGTCTACCTGGGGCCGAGCCGAGCTCGGGGTGCCGATGAAGTTTTCTCAAACCAAACCTAT
This sequence comes from Platanthera guangdongensis, assembly GCA_039583875.1. Taxonomy (NCBI): domain Eukaryota; kingdom Viridiplantae; phylum Streptophyta; class Magnoliopsida; order Asparagales; family Orchidaceae; genus Platanthera; species Platanthera guangdongensis. The sequence continues at coordinate 168,108,123 of CM077161.1, forward strand.
CCCCCACAGGCGAGCCTTCGGACCTGCCAGCTAGATGAGAGCCTGCGCAGCGGGTCTACCTGGGGCCGAGCCGAGCTCGGGGTGCCGATGAAGTTTTCTCAAACCAAACCTATCCCCCACAGGCGAGCCTTCGGACCTGCCAGCTAGATGAGAGCCTGCGCAGCGGGTCTACCTGGGGCCGAGCCGAGCTCGGGGTGCCGATGAAGTTTTCTCAAACCAAACCTATCCCCCGACAGGCGAGCCTTCGGACCTGCCAGCTAGATGAGAGCCTGCGCAGCGGGTCTACCTGGGGCCGAGCCGAGCTCGGGGTGCCATTGAAGTTTTCTCAAACCAAACCTATCCCCCACAGGCGAGCCTTCAGACCTGCCAGCTAGATGAGAGCCTGCGCAGCGGGTCTACCTGGGGCCGAGCCGAGCTCGGGGTGCCGATGAAGTTTTCTCAAACCAAACCTATCCCCCACAGGCGAGCCTTCAGACCTGCCAGCTAGATGAGAGCCTGCGCAGCGGGTCTACCTGGGGCAGATAAGTTTGACTTTGGAATACACAATTACATCCTCCCCATTTTACGGGTAGAAACGTTTTAGGTCATCGCCACTCCAGGTGTGGCTTAAGGCCCTCCCCTCCACGTCCTGGAGGTAGTAACCTCCTGTTCCAAGGACTTTCTTCACTATGTAAGGTCCTTCGCAGTTCGGGTTGAGCTTGCCCACGGGAGCCGACCTTCCTGCCGCGTCAACCTTTCTCAGCACCAGATCTCCTTCGGCAAACTGTTTGATCCTGACATGCTTATCAAAATACTTGGCCATCCGCCGCTTGACCTCTTCTTGCCTGATGGTTGCCACATCCCGCAGCTCTTCCACCATGTCCAGCGAGAGACATAACCCCTCCTCATTCTCCAACCTCCACGTCGCATCTCCTTCGCCCGCGGCTGTGACCCGCGGGGACTGAACCTCGAACTCCACTGGTAGGACTGCCTCACACCCGTGAGAAAGCTTGAAGGGGGTCTCACCGGTGGCCGTGTTCGGGGTCGTTCGCAAGGCCCACAGGACCGAGAGAAGCTGCTCCACCCAATTTCCCTTTAAGTTTTCCACTTTCTTCTTGAGCAAGTTCACAATAATCTTGTTTGCCGCTTCCACCTGGCCGTTGTTCCGGGGGTGGTGGACAAAGGCAAATCTGAGGTCTATCCCCAGCTGGGCGCAGAAGCTGATGAACTATTCACTGGCAAACTGGGGACCTTTATCTGTCACTATCGCTTGAGGCAGCCCGTGCCTGCATATGATTTCCCCCCAGACGAAGTTCCTTATGACTTGCGAGGTGACCTTGGCCAAGGCCTTAACCTCCAGCCACTTTGAGAAGTAATCGACCATGACCAGGAGGAACCTCCTTTGCCCACTAGACGGAGGAAAAGGCCCGACTAAATCCATTCCCCAGATAGCGAACGGCCACGGTGTCGTGATGCTTCAGAGTCTTTGAGCTGCCAAGAGCTGGAGGGGGGCGCAGAACTGGCACTTTTGACACCTCCTTGCAAACTCCGCGGTATCCTTCCTTAGGGTGGGCCAGAAGTACCCCTGCCTGACCACCCTTGCCTCCAACATCCTACCTCCAGAATGACTGTCGCACTCGCCCGAGTGTACCTCTCCCAAGATCCTTGGGATCTCTTCTTCGGTTACACATCTAGCTAGGAGCCCTGACAACATCTTACGATGCAACCCCCCTTCTATCATCAGGTAGTGAGCTGCCTTGCGCCTGAAGCTCTTTGCATCTTTAACCTCCTCTGTCAGCTTGCCTGTGGTCAGGAAGGTTACCAACGGGTCCACCCACGAGGATCGCCGACCTACCTCCATCAACTCCCCTTCCTCAATGGCTGGCCGAAAAAGTTCAGTCAGGGTCCCTCCTCCCCGAGGCCCAAACTTCGCCAATCGATCGGCGGCCGTGCTCTCCTCCCTGGGGACATGCTGGATTGAGAATGACCGGAACCCACCGATGATCGCCCTTACTTTGGATAAGTATTTTATGAGGGTAGGTTCCCGAGCTTCAAACTCTCCTCGGATCTGCGACGCTACTACCATTGAGTCGGTGAAGGCCTCCACATCCTGAATCTCAAGCTCCTTTGCCAAGCGAAGGCCGGCGATCACGTCCTCATACTCTGCTTGGTTGTTGGTCACCGGAAAATGGTAAGCCACCGCCTGCTCTATCGCGACTCCCTGGGGGCTTATCAGCACCACTCCTCCCCCGAGGGAATGTTTTCCCGAGGCCCCATCAACCATCATCTTCCACGCTTCCTGTGGCTGCTGCTCTCCCTCCTCGACTTCAACAACATAATCTGCCAGAAAGTCCGCCACCGCTTGCGCCTTGATGGAGAATCTCGGAACAAAAGAGATGTCGAACTCGCTTAGTTCAATGGACCACTTGGCAAGTCTTCCCGAGTGCTATACCCCTTCAAAGATCTTGCGAAGAGGATGGTCGGTCACCACCCTAATCGAGTGTGCTTGAAAATACGGCCGGAGTTTCCTTGCAGAGATGACTAAAGCGTAAGCCAGCTTTTCAAGGATGGGGTAGCGGAGCTCTGCCTTCTTCAAGATCCGACTGACGTAGTAGATCGGCAGTTGCTTCTTTCCTTCTTCCCTTACTAGGACGGAGCTCACCGCCTCCGCTCCTACTCCAAGGTATAAGGTCAGGTCCTCCCCTTCTTTTGGGCTCTGAAATAGAGGAGCCTGAGAGAGCTGTCTCTTCAGTCCTTGGAAGGATTCTTCGCACTCGGCGGTCCTCTCAAACCTTTGGTTCCCTCGCAGCACCTTGAAGAATGAAGAACACTTGTCTCCTGACCTGGAGAGGAACCTGCTCAGCCCAGCCAGTTTGCCTGTCAAGCGTTGGACTTCCTTGGCATCGCGAGGTGATTCCAAATCCAGGATGACCTTCACCTTGTCCGGGTTAGGCTCCACCCCTGCCGGAGTCAAGAGATGCACAAGGAACTTCCCGCGGCTGGCCCCGAAGACACACTTCAAGGGGTTCAGCCTCATCTTGAATCTCCGCAGGGTGGCGAACGTCTCTTCTAGATCTTTCAGGTGCGAATCCACGCACTTGCTCTTGATCATCAGATCGTCGACATAGACCTCCAAGTTTCTCCCCCTTTGATCTCGGAAGACCCGATCCATCATGCGTTGGTATGTAGCATCTGTGTTCTTCAACCCAAAGGACATTATTTTATAACTGAAGCATCCCTCCCTCGTGATGAAGGAAACATCCTTGACATCGGGAGGGTGCATCCGGATCTGGTGATAACCTGAAAAAGCATCCAAAAAGCTCATGATAGAAAAAACCGACGGCTGAATCAACCAGCGCGTCGATCCGAGGCAGGGGGTAGCAATCTTTAGGGCATGATTTATTTAACAAAGAGAAATCGATACACATTCGCCATTTATCACCCCTTTTTTAACCATTACCACATTGGAGATACAGTCTGGATACTGGATCTCTGAGATGAAACCGACCTCCAGGAGCTTCCTGACCTCTTCGCGGATGGGTTCCTCCAGCTTGGTGGCAATGGCTCTCATCTTTTGGCGTATGGGGCGAGTGCGGGGGTCCAGGTTCAGGCGGTGGCAGGCCACGTCCGCGTCGATGCCCGACATGTCTGCCGCGCTCCAAGAGAAGATGTCGATGTTGCTTTGAATGCAGGCCCGCACTCGCTCCCGGGCCTCGGGACTCAAGCCCCCGCTGACCCGCACCCTCTGCACCTGCCCTGCGCTGGTGAAGACCTCCAGCTCCACTACTTCCTCGGCCGGCTCCAGCCGCGACTGCTCCCAGCCGACCCTTGCTTCTTCCTCCTGCTCCCACTCCTCCCTTCCTACCTCCTCGATCTCCATTGCCTCCTCCGGCCCCTCCTGCTGCTGCTTGATTTCCACGCCCCTCTGGGCCTCTCTCTCAGCTCCTCCTGCTTCTTGCTCTTCTACCTCCAGCCTCGCTCCCTCTCTCTCAGCTTTCTCCTGCTCCTCCGCAGTCTCCTTCCTTGGCTCCTCTAGGCTCATCCCCTCTTCGTCGACGTCCTCCTCCTGCTCCGCCATCTCCCTCTCTAGCTCTTCTGCCTCGGCCATCCAGGACACGACGTTGACCGCCGTCACATAATATTGCCTTGCCACCTTCGGGTCCCCCCTGACCCTAACATGCACCCCTCCGTTATTGAACTTAAGACATTGGTGGAAAGAGTAGGGGACGCAGCGAAAGACGCTGATGAGAGGACGCCCAAAGATGGCGTTGTAACTGCTCGGAGCGTCCACTATCACGAACCTGCAGTTCCGTGACACGTCTCCCAACTTCACATGTAGCCCTACTCCTCCTTCTACTTCCTTCATCTCCCCAAAAAATCTGAACAGCGGTCCATCCGAAGACAAGATCCTTTTCCCCTCAACCCTCATCTCATCGAACGCCTTCTTGAAGATAACATTTACTGAGCCTGTGAAATTCTCCACCGCCGTCTGGATCACCAGGGCGTCACAGAACGGATCTTCATAGTCCGACATGTCCGTTGACAAGAAGGTGATCTTTTCTTCCGGTGGGGGAGCCTGGGAGGTAGAGGCGACCCCCCTTCGGTACATGGTTTGAAGACTCCCCTTGCGGGTTGCCTCGATCCCCACTCCTCCGTGGATCACCCCGATTCCCCCCCCCCCCCCCGGGTTCCCACGTCTACCCGATCTTCACATCTATCCTCCATCTCCCCCTGCTGTACTTCCACGATCCTAACCGGCGGATCCTGCCTCCCTGCTCCTCTTGCTTCTCTCATCTCTATGAACTCAGGGCAGGTGGTCGTTGCGTGACCCTCCTCCTGGTGGAAGTCACAAAAGAGCAACACCACCCTACCCCTTCTTCCATCTCCTCCTCCTCTTCTCCCTGCTCCTCGAACTCCTCTCCTCGCTCCTCTTCCTCTGCCCACCTCCATGGCCTCTTGCGGCGGCGGGACACGACCCCTTGGCTCCTGCCTCCACGCCGGTTGGTCGAACCTCCTGGGTTCCCGTAGGTTATCTCTTCCCTGATAGCCTCCTCCTTGGCCCTGGGGGCGACCCTCCTGGGGCCTCCAACCTAAACGGTTGTTCGGCTCCCGGGCCCCCCATCCCTGTTGCTGCCCATGTCTTCGGGGCTCTTCCCTCCTTTCTTCTCTTTGCTCCCTCTGCTCCCTCGACTCCTTCTGCCTTCCTGCTGCAGGTTCCTTCACATCATTTTTCGCCAGCCTGGCTAACTTCCTAGCGAACGCTGGATTTGCTCTCTCGAAGTCTATCTCTTTTGCCGCCCTCTCCATGAGTTCCTCAAAGGAGGGGGGGGGCACTCTTTTCAACTCCATGCTGAAGAATCTCGGCCTCAGCCCCAGGGTAAAGGCGAGCATCAACGCGTACCCTGGGACCTCCTGGACTAAGAGGATGTCTTCCTGAAACCGGTCAACATAGTGACCCAGTGTCTCATCCGGCTTCTGCCTCACGGCAAACAGGCACTCCGCCTCCTTCCGCTTCTTTGATGTTGAGAATCTCAACAGGAAACTTCGTCGCAGATCTTCAAAATAGTAGATCGACCTTGCTGGCAACTGGTGGAACCGGTCTCGAGCCTTTTCCTTCAACGTGATGACAAATAGCCGACACTTGAAGGCATCCGTCATCTGCCTTATCAAAACAACATCTTCAAACCACTGCACGTGCTGTACATGGTCATCCTTTCCCGAGTAGTAGGACATGTCAGGCTCCCGGAACCCCTCCGATACCGGAGCCGAGATGATGAGCTCGCTGAACGGGCTCTCGCCTCCTGCCTGGCGAGATGGTACGTCCCGCGGCCTCGGCTGGCTGGCCCGATCCGCGAGACCGTGCCCAAGGAAGAGTTCTCGCACTGCCGTCTCCCTCTCGCCCAAATCGGTCAGAGTCTCCCTGCCCGGGCGCTGGCTTGGGAAGAGCTCCCGCGCGGCCACGTCCCTCTCGCCAGCCTCCGCCGGGACCTCCTTCCCCGGGCCCTGTCCAGGGGCGTTCTTGCCCAAGAGAGGGACCTCCTCTATCAGAACCTGAGGTGTGGCCCACTCGCTTCGGTCCGAGAAGGCCAAGCTAATGGTCTGCAGGACTTCTCGCCTGAAGTCATCCAGCATCTTACTCGTCGCTTCCTCTCCCCGGGTGGGGGAGCCTCCAGAACCAGACCCTTCACATTCACCTCCAGCCATGAGACAAAACTCAAGTCTTTCTTGTATCAGCTGCTTTCCACGCTCACCGCACCAGAACTGTTGAAGCCAAAAATGACCTCAACGGGAGTTCAAAACTGGGGTGCAGCCAACACCTACTTCTCTCAAGCTTCGACCTTCGACTAGATTCAAAGGACCTAAGACTGAACCAAAGCCTCAGCAGGGAGGTCTCACCTCACACCCGGAAGATCTCTGAGAGCTTCCCCTCCAAAGCCAAAAGCTGGGCTACGAGCTTCTCAAAAAGCACTGGATATTGGAAGATTATGAAAGCTTGCTTTCTAAGGAGTTCTTATGGGTCTATTTATAGCCTTTTGCTGACCTGAGATTACTGAAATACCCTTGGTTGATCTGCCAATAGCCAAATCCCGTTGTTTATCCTGAGGGTATAGGGGTAATTTTACCCGAGGGTAATTAGGTCATTTTACCCCGGGCCCTGGGCCCCACTCGGCGAGAACTCTGAGCCGAGAGCCTTCCTGTTCAGAGTCCGGTGCAAGCGGTCTCGCCTGCTTATAGGCGAGAGCTCCTCCAAGGCAGGAGCTTGGCGCAAGCGCAAGCGTTCCCGCCCACTTATGGCGAGAACTTCTTCAGGGCGGGAGCTTCTCTGGCTAGCATAATCCCGACCGTTGGTGTCTCCTGGTCTGACTCAGCGAATATGGGGTTGTACAAAAGTATCTTAAATATCTTCTTGATGGGTCTCTATAGGAATGAGTGTAAGTGAATTCGTAATTCTGAAATAGAGGATTCCTCCTAAGTGTAGATTTATCCATGTAGTGACGCGAAACATCGTGATGAGGTCGCACAGAATGCTCATCTCGAATTGGAGGTGACATTGACGCTCGAGGGGGTACTTCTAGACTATTCACCCTAACACGAAGTTTTCAAACACTTCTCGCACTTGGTGTATACTTTCGGCTAACGTCGTCATTTGGTGGGAGAAAGGTAAAAACCACGAGGGTGGTTCATTTCTTTCGTTCACACGACTCGATTGACCACGTTCAACATGACGCATCTCGGAGTTTTATCTCTTGATGTGTTCAGGTAATGAATTGTGATGGTGTGAACTCGTACTCACTAACCTACCACTTTGCAGATGCATGCAAACAAACAAGTAAAATGCAGATGTATGATTATGCTAAAATCTGAAAAATAAAATGCTATGCGGGGTTCCCTATGTAGGGTGGATCCGAAACTTAGAAAGTTTTGGAACCTCCCTCTGATATCAAATTGATGCAGGACGACGTGTAATGTTTGCGCTCTTGTTTTCTATTTCTAGGAAACCCTAAATGTATGCAATGTATGATTGTAATTTTGAGCTGGTGTTGCACGACTTGGAGAAATTAAAAAACTAGATTTTTATAAAAGCACAAAATTACTATTTTGTTTAAAATGAATTTTCTTGAAAAAATGGTTCAATTTTAAGGGCCTGTTTGACTAAGCTGTGACTGTGCAAGAAGCAGTGGTGGGAAACAGTGGTGCATGAATCTGCTGTTTTGCAGTGGTGGAAAAATTCATGAAACTGTTTGGAAAACTGTATTTGCAGTGCTGTGTGAAACAGTGGTGCAGAATAAAACAGAAATGAAAATTAAACAGTTGTGCATAATTAAATTGTAATGTCGGCCAATATATATCAGCCAATATATGCTACTTGCTCATGTATCAGAATACAAACATCCACATGTGTCCCATCAATTGCTCCAATGCAGTCCTTGAAAAACGGCATGTATCTATCATCATTTTGAATATGCGCGGGAATTCCTTCGAACTATGGATCAGTGCGAGCTATGATATCCATTGAAAGTCGTGTAAGTGCACGTAAACCTTCCTCGAAAAATCTGCTAGCTGTCTCAGTTGAATGTTGGAATCGTTCTGATGTCTTTCGTAGAGTTTCATGATGGCCAAGAATGTATAGTGTCATTCCCAGAACCTCTCTGTTTGCAGTCCTTATAGATCTTTTTAAACCATATGATTTTTCTAGTAAAATCAATAAATCCAAAAAGATTTGCTTGGACATACGAAAATTATCAAGAAATCTGCCTGGATGCCCTGTTAATAATTCTGTCATCCATTTCTCCCCAGTTTGCTTTGAGGTCATGCAATGTATTTTAATAGGAGATTGAAGTACGTATTTGCTTATTACCAAAGCGCTCGCCGCAACGAGGTTTTGGTAAATAATCAACCTCAGTTTCTAGTTTTTTTGGTGAATTAACATGACTTGTTCGTCATTAAACATAACATCATCATCATTGTTCTGCTTTTCCATCGTGAAAATACCCGATAACAAGACTATTTAAATGAACGTGCAACAATGCTAATAAATGAACATAAACAATGCTAATACCTGCTAACTATTTAAATGATCATAACAAGAGGTCTATTGGTCAACATAAACAACAATGCTAGAGTCCAAATTAACATACACAACAAAAGATTAACATTACAAAACATTGCAAGAGTTCAAAATAGGCCAAATAACAAGAGTTTCATACAAAACATGATCCCAAAATAGACTCAATAACAAGAGTTTCATACAAAATATGATCTTAAAATTGACCAAATTACAAGAGTATTTAAAATAAGTTAATGAGACCATAACTATAAGGCATTCACTTCAGAGAATCCATGTAACGCTTCCTCAACCAGGAGACCTTCCGATCGTCCGGTAGATTCATAAAAACAATGCGATTGTTGAGATTTATGAGGTACATTGTGACAAAATCATACATGTCCGTATCATTGAATATCTGTGGAAACTTCTCAAGCTCGTGTACTGCCTCACTCAATATAAATATACTCGGAGGAACAATATGTGCTGCAATCGTAAGCCCTACTGATCGAGTAACATCTAGTAACTCATCAAATCGTGCAATCAAGGCATCCTTTGTGCCTTCTTGGTTTTTGTTACCTTTGCGCGCTTTTTTTTATGCCTGAGGTCATTTTTGAGCTTGAGCCAACATCGTTACCTTTACTTTCATTCGTGTCACCATCACATTGTGTATGCACACTCTCATTTATTTTAGCTTTTGGGGTTGCAATACTCTCGACAACATGATCATCGTCATTGGAAAGAGGCTCTGATTGAGAAAACATCGGGTGCATTTCACCCATTGATGGGATCCATGATTTCTCTCCTGTAGAAACCACCAAGCTAAACATCTTCTCCATTTTTTCTTCAAGCTCTGGTGATATGCCTGTATATCGGAATTTCTTAGCGGCAGGTAACATCTAGAAAGAGGAAAACTGTTAATAGAAATATACATAAACTTTTTCTATGGAATTAAGCAATACTATGAATTTCCGTAAAACCTTGATGCGTTCTTCCCACCATTTATCGGAAACATCAATCGTTCTTTTGGTTGAGTTCCACACCAAACAAGTCTCACCTCTTTTGAGATCCATGATTTCTCTTTTGAGATTCTTCAATCGTCAGATTTCCTCTTGTCCTTCGTCGCATGCAATCCCCGATTCTTCGCATTTTCTATCGCCTCAACCTTCAAGGCAGCTTCTACTACTTCTGCAAAGGTCTCAGACTTGTGTGCGCTAGTCAACTGCTGGATGTCATACCTCAGACCACACAGGAAACACTTTACTCTGTCATCTTCGGATGCGACCAGATCTGGGGCGAAACGACTGAGCTTGCTAAACTCGATCTCGTACTCACTAACAGTAAGTTGCCTCTGTTTCAGGTGTAAAAAGTTGTTCATTAGACGGTCTTGCTCAACCGATGTCAAAAACTTCTTCCGTAACATACTCTTGAATGATTCCCACGAGCACCCATCAGAAAGATTCTCTTTTTCTCTGATCCACCAATTCTTCGCAAGTCCCTTGAGTTGATACACCGCAATCATCACCTTCTGATCAGAGGAAACGCCAGAATAAGAAAACATTTCTTCCATAGCAATGATCCAGTCATCCAATGCCATGAAGTCCGCTCTACCATCATACGAAGGAGGTCCAAGTCGCTAGAAGTGAGAAATGAAATTCATCTCAGGCGGCAGTGCGACTGGGGGAACTAGAGCAGCAGGAGTAGGAACTTATCGTATCATTTCATTGCATACACACACCAATATGTCATTAGTAGATCTTGATGGAAGCACGAACACTACATTCATATCATGATAAGAAGTATACGGGATGCACATGCTGCGGGGCTTGAGAGAGTATGGCAGAGCGGGGCGATGAAGCCAGAGGGAGGATCAGCCGGTGTTGGTGGCACACGTCGTTGGGGACGCACAGAGGAGTGGCCGGAGTTGAGGAAGATGGAGGGCATCGAGGATATTGGGCGGTGCGGAGGGGAAATAATGTCCGCGGAAGAGGACCGAGAGGCTCTGATATCAAGTTGTTATGGGCCCTCCAATGTGACCCGGAGGAGAGGTTGACATGGATGATGGGGGTGGTCGATTGCACAGATGAAGGTGGTGGAGATGGTGGCGGGATACTACGGAGCCGTGACCGCGGCTGCCTAAGCGGGGTTGCTCGTCGGAGGAGAGAGCCACCAAGATCTCACAATGGAAGAAGGAATTAGAATACTTTCTTGCTTACCTCATACATACCCCACATGTCTTTATATAGGCTACACGTAATGATGACTCACCTAATAATCTCCTAACTCTCACCTAATAATCTCCTAACTCTCACCTAACATAATGAACTGATAATAAAGATACAACAACATGATTGACACCTCATAATACGATACATAATACGACACAATACGACGCATAACAACGACACAATACGACACATAACAATCTCTTTCTCTATCTCTATATATATATATCCAAACTTTAAAATTACACAAAGACATGATTTTGTTTTTTTTGCAAAATAACAAAAAAATGAAAAAATAACAAAAATCAAAATGTCATAAATTCGGGCCAATAGAAGTTCGGTCGGGTGCGGCGTCGTGCACTTTTGCGTCGACCTGATCTGGGCTGGTCTCCTCCAAATACAGTAGAAGAGATTGCTTACAACCGATCTGTTGGTTCATGGAATTAGAGTGGAGTATTGAAATGATGGAAATAATTTTATAAGAGTTAATCATGATTCAGTTTCACTTTCTTTCTCTAGTAGGATTAAAACGAGAAAAAATCCTTGATTCATTTTGATAGAAAATGTTGCTGATGTTTTTTTTGTTTCATTTTGACGATAAATTCGATAATGTCTTGGTTATTTATTAGTAATTTATTAAATATTTGTGTTCACACTATATTTTGGACTTCTGCAAGTACTAGTTTATAGTTGATGATCCTTATCTCTCTAGATCTGACACTAATATCTTCATCAATACTAGTATTATTGTTGTCAGTTCTCAGTAGCATATATTTTAATAAGAATTGAATCATTTACTGCGGTCATACATCTCTTGTTCTCAATATAACTCTGTGTCTTTACTTTGATCATAGTAGATTTTTTTTTATAATTAGACTATGTACTTAATTGACATTTTGCAATGAGTTTCATACATTTTCTAAGATTATCAGTATCCTTCGGCAGAATCTCCTTCTGACAACAACCGATGACAATTCTGTGCTGAAAATTGCAGATTTTGGCTTTGCAAGGTTAGAATGATTTTAAAACAGTCATATCTACTGTAATTCTTTATCAAGTTATACCAAAATGATCTTAATATTTTTCTTTGTTTGTCTTCTTGATGTATTTTTATTTAACAGTTCACTTTTTTGTTATAATTCCAAATGCACCACTTGATGCAGGGGTAGGCTAAATGATGGTCTCCCTAATATGCAACTAAATGAAATGTGACGTGACTAGCGACGACTACTAACATGAATGCATATGTGCTTGTCAGCCCGATTAAAAATTCTAGCAATGATAAATAAAAATAAAAATATGATAGGAGCACAATCATTTACAATTATTGATTAAGAACAAGTTGTATTCAGCAAAACGGCAGAGACACAAATACTAGAAAGCACATACTAAATAGTTCATGCAAATCATTAGAGTTCATAGCACAAACACATTCATGATTACAACCAACAAAACTTGATCCAAGTATTCAAATATAGAAGAACATGACTCCAAAGAACAGCTTACACTTGCAAGTGGCGACAAAGTGGGATGACCCTGGGAAGATCAAGGGTGTTGCGGCTTCAGGAACAGCTGATCGGCATTGTGAGGACCAGGAGGGACTCGGGTGGAGGGTTTTAAGTGCCGGGGATGTAGGATTCAACGTGTTTTAAGGGGCTGTAGGATTGTGGCTTCGTATATGAGATTATTAGGGGAAGCTGGCTCTAGCTTGGGATGAGAGTTGTGGTTGAGAACGGTGGGAAACACAATTGTGGGGGGGGGGGGGGGGGAATTGACAGAAAAGGAGAGAACTGCAGGGTGTGGGGGTCGACGGGATGGAGAGAAGATGTAGACGGTGGGATCAATGGGAAGAGAGAAAGCCGTGAATTGTGGGATTGATGGAGAGGGAGAAAGTCGTGGACTGTGGGATCAATGAGGAGGGGAGAAAGCCATGGATTGTGGGATCGATGGGGAGGGGAGAAGGTCGTGGAGGTCTTATGGGAGGGAACCTGCAAGCGGAGTCGATCAATTGGGGGAGGGAGGCATTGCCTTGGAGTCACACCAAGGAGGGAAGAAAGAACTCTCGACATCACACCAAGAGAGGGACCGACGACTCCTTAACTAGAAGCAAACCACGAAACCCCACAAAACAGCGCCTGCACTTATATATACACATAACTAAAATAGAGCACCCGAATTGGACGACTCATATCGTTCGATCGATCTGGTGTCAAATACAATTCAAAATAAATTAAGTAATATATCAAAAAGACTCGAACAATCGTCTGGGCACAACCGTGGACTCGAATTGCCCAAACGGGTAGCGGTTCATCGCCTCTTGCTAGAATAGACTTGTGTAGGTCGGTGATCTCCATCACCACTATTCTTCTTTTTCTAACAAGCTTTTCGAATTTTAATCTATCTTCCTGGTTTCATCTGTCAAGCCTTACCAACACAAGTGAATTAACTTTTCGGATTCCAATCTCATATCTTGTGTTTTTTTCTAGGAACACAGTCATGTTTGTCTGCGGTCATCGCCCACTTAACATTGTTATAAAGCTCGATTGTCGAATGCATCTTCTGAAATTGTAGTTTAGAGCACATCCCTCTTCGTCTGTATCGAACATCTTCCTTGCTTTAAGACTTTGTTTGGTTGAGCATTTTAACTCTGTTTCGGCGGAATAATAACTTCAATGGAGAAATTTGTGTTTTGCCTACCTCCATTTTGGAGCTCCGGTGTAGTGAGAAAGACCAAAAAATCCATTTTGAGTTCCTTTTCCCACCGAAAGGTGGGTGCCCCATTTCTCACTGGAGCTACGACCACCTGTTTCCCAAATAAAGTTCTTATACTAGCTTTTCTTCCATGGCAGGTCTTTGCAACCACTTGTCCTTGCCGAGACTTTATGTGGCTCTCCTCTTTACATGGCTCCAGAAATAATGAACCTTCAGAAATATGATGCCAAGGTGAAATTTTGATTTCCTTATTTAAATGGTTCTTGTCCAATTACTTCTCAGTTTGGTCCTTTTTCACCGAGCAGGCAGATCTCTGGAGTGTTGGTGCAATCTTATTTCAGCTTGTCACAGGCAAGACTCCTTTTACTGGAAACAATCAAATACAGGTATAAATTGATTGGTTAACTCAGTGGAACCATCACTTAACATCTTATGCTGATAAATCTGTTATCTTTTTCCTCACCAGCTGCTGCAAAATATAAATTCAACTGATCTACGCTTCCCCCAAGATTGTAATTTGAGTAATGATTGCATTGATTTGTGCAGAAAGTTATTACGTCGCAATCCATGTATGTATCTTTGATTACAACTTGACTAAGAAGTTTAATCCACTTGTTTTTTTTCATTAGCTAGCTTTCAGATTCTCTTCTTTTTTTATCCACTTGAGGACATGTTTGTTATTTAAAGAACTTGGCTATCCAAGTACATCCCCCATGGCAAAACAAAGGCGATGTAGGAGATTACAAGACTCCTGAATCACCAGTCCAATCTTACATAAATATTTTATCCATTAACCTACTCATTTAACTTGTGTATTGTATTTGAGGGAATGTGGAAGCAAGACCTATCAAATAGAAGGTAGCTGTTATGGCTCTATTATTATATGTATTACGTCGAGTCGAGTGTGTTATTAAGTGTCGTATGAGTCCAATCGTAGTCGTTGCATATTTTATTTATGTCTTGCGTATTTACAATTATGTCCTTGGGTCTTATTATATATTGACCCTTAGAGTCTTGTATGAAGTTCATGAATGAAATGAAGTTCTAGTTCCTTGTCCCTTGTAGTGAGATAATTGGTGTCTCTCTCCTCCAACGAGCAACCCCGCCTAGGCAGCCGCGGTTCCGGCTCCACGGTATCTCCGCCATCGTCATCTCCACCTCCGGCCACCATTCCGACGAGTTACCACGGTTACGGAAGTAGGCCCGTAACAACTTGGTATCAGAGGCTCGATTCTCTTCCGCCACCATCATTTCCCTGTTATGTCAAAGCCTCCAACAGGCCCCCTTCTCCGCATCAAGCATCGTCATCCACAGCGAGGCCACATCTTCTGCAACATCCCCGCTCCGTCGACGCCAGAAACCGCAATAAATAAATAAATAAATAATCGGCCACTGCAGTCCGTCGACGTCGGCGTCTCCAAACCCGCCGCCGGTCCAGCCCCAGCGCACCAACATCGCCACCGGTCGCCAACATCTGCAAACCCGCTCCCGTCCCGACGGGCATCCGTCGATCTCAGTCCCCGCCGCAGAACCCGCAACAATCCTCGGTCGCAGTCCCCGCCGAGCCATACGCAGGCGGACACTTCTCGGGCACGCATCGTCGAGCTGCGACACATCGCCAGGCCTCGTCGACCCCAACCCAACACGTTTCGTCTGCTCCTGTCGGAATCGTTGCTGCAGCAGCTCCATATCGCATGCGTCTGTCGTCACTTCCTTTGAGCCGCCCGTCCCATTATTTTATCTAGCCCAGCGCCGTTCCGACCCCTCCACCTTTTTATTATTATTCCTCGAACCCCACCCTGTTTCTATTTCATCACTCCCCCACCAACCCTCTTTTTATTTCCCTGATTTGAATGTTTAAATGTTTAAACCTCCTCCAGTCCCACCATCCCACTTTTATTACAGCCCAACCTATTTTGATTTAAATGTTTAATTAATTTAATCAAGTATTACTCTTGATTAATTAATCACTTAAAATTTAAAATCACATTTTCTACTTATGGGGACCCCCAAGTTAACTGTCGCGGATGCCGCCGCCATCCAATCGAGGCTACGAGAAATGATGAGCTCCATGGACACACGCCTTCGGAATGCCGACGCACTCCACCACATTAAGAATCTGACAGTCGCCTTTCTGTCGCAGCCCGTGTCCCTGCTGCTTCCACCGCCGTCTCTTTTAGTGCAGTCACCATCTGCGCCACCCGCTGACGTGCCACCGCTCTTAGCGGTAATTGCCCTTCTGCCATCACATGTCGTGGCGGAACCGCCCCACCTCGGGCCACCTTCATCAGACATCATGGTCGCCTTTCTGCCAGCCACCGCTCTACCGACCCCAACGGTCACCTCACCGCCTACAGATCTGTTCCTTCTGTCGGTCGTCGCTTCCCCAACCTACTTGTTGCTGTTGCTGCTCCTCACCGCTCCACCGACCTTGCCACAGTCATTACTTACGCCGCTTGTCTTTCCAACGGCACCGCCGCTACTCACTGATGCCGCCAACGTCGCTACGCGATATCATGCACTGTTATGACGGGAAATCAAGCTGCCGGATGATCCGGTCACCACATGGAGTTCGAGCTTGAGGTCAAACTCGATTTCAAGGACGGATGAGATGTTATGACTCTATTATTATATGTATTATGTCGAGTCGGATGTGTTATTAAGTGTCGTATGAGTCCAATCGTAGTCGTTGCATATTTTATTTATGTCTTGCGTATTTACAATTATGTCCTTAGGTCCTATTATATATTGCCCCTTAGAGTATTGTATGAAGTTCATGAATGAAATGAAGTTCTAGTTTCTTGTCCCTTGTAGTGAGATAATTGGTGGCTCTCTCCTCCAACGAGCAACCCCGCCTAGGCAGCCGCGGTTCCGGCTCCTCGGTATCTCCGCCATCGTCATCTCCACCTCCGGCCACCATTCCGACGAGTTACCACGGTTACGGAAGTAGGCCCGTAACAGTAGCATGGAATAGATTTGGGTTTTGATGTTTCCAATGATGGCTAAAGGATGCACACCAACAATGTAGGTAGATGGAAATAATGTAGAAGGATTAAGAATGAAAATTGTAGACAAAATTGATATGATTTGAAATTATGCAAAGAGATGGCTAAGTAGAGCTAATATCTCATGCAACATTTAAAATAATTTGTTGAGAATAAAAATTCAAATCTTGCTTCAAATATTTTGTGGTTTTACTAATGCTGCTAATGTTGGTGAAGTTTACGTTTATATTCTAAGGCATTATATGTTTTTGGATGTCACTTCTGTTCCTGTTTACAATTGGCTAAATTCCACCTTTTAGTAATTGATAATGATGAACAAAGAAATAGTACGCTGTCTAAATTTTTTATGTACTCGCATAAGGAGTTGTCATTAAATCATTCATGGCAACCTTTTTCTGTTAATTAAAGTTCCATGCCAGTGCAGGATGATATTGTTATGAGGCCCCATTATCCGCACTGATTTTATTACACATATTTTACTACAAATTTTGTTGTATGTTATTTCGAGTTGTATGAGTAATTTTATCGAGTCGAGTCATTACGAGTCTTTAGGATGTTTTTAATAATTCGCACATCTTTTTTATTTTGAGGTTATTTACACACATTCCACTCATAATGTTTTAAATAGATCTCTTGGGTCATTGTTTTGGTTATGAATGAGAGTAATCAAGTTTCTATTCCTCTCTCTAGTTCTTCTCTCTTTACGTTCCTAGGGTCGAGGTTGAGCACAGCTTTCCTTCTTGCTCTCCCCTCACATTCTCCTCTAAGGGATTATATGTTTTTCGATGTCACTTCCGTTCCTGGTTACAATTGGATAAGTAACCGACTTACTCTTCAATCGACTTCTACTTGGGCTGGTGGATGAATACATTAACCGGGCTTAAACGTCTTTAACTAAGACAACTTGTTGTAATTACCTTGATGTGGAGCTGAGCTCGCAAAATACTGACATACTCTACAAAATATTTTATTTGTTCTGTTGTTCGCCTCCTATGCCTCTTGTGGTTCATAGTATGCTTGAACTAGAAGCCGAGTTCTTGGCGACCCGCGATTACTTGAAGCCAATTGGACTAAAATCTTAGATGCTAATCTGCCCGGCTTCCTGAGTTGTACTAACTCAATCTTTAATATTGACTTGATCTCTTGTTCAAATATTTTTTGAAGTATGCTTCTCGTTGTTTTTTTTTTTAGGCATAGTGAATGTTAACACTAGAGGCATTAAGATAGCTTAAAAAATTGTCGAGGTGTTGGGTAATCTAATTTTGAATATTCTCAAGTTTTGTGTTGGTTTCTGAAACATGGGATGCATACTTGCAATAGATAGGATATGTAGCCTAACAACTTGTAAGAATAAAAAGGGCAACCCAGTGCACAACGCATCCCCGTGCAGCCAGGGTCCGGGGAAGGGTCCCACCACAAGGGTGAAATGTAGACAAACCTTACCCTGCATTTTTGCAAGAGGACGTTTCCAGGACTCAAACCCGTGACCTCAAGGTCACACGACAACAACTACTTGCACGAATAATCTTGAAAAATTAATTAGATCCATTAAATAAAAACTTCATTGAAGCAGAAAATAAGAAATCTATATTGATGAGTGGTTTTTTTGAGAACTCTGGTATCAACATTAATGCACAAGTTAACACCTTAATTTCAATTTTTCATAATAAAAAACATCATTTTGCAAACAACGTAGTAATCAGGTTAAAATCCTTTCTACTCTGAGCGTGTCACAATGATGACCCAACTTGTCTTCAAGTTCTAGTGGACTATGGTAAAGTTAAACATCTGAAGAAAAATGGAGTACAAAGTATAATAATTTTTTATTACTTCATATCTTCACACAAGACAAGTATTTGTACACATATTTATAGGATAGAGGAGTATATCTCAACTCCAAATCAAGATGTGAGATTAATCTATACATGAGAAAATTCACTTCATGGGCCAAGAAAGAGGTCCTTTATATGGACTTCTTCATAGTTTTTTTGCACTCATCTGCAAGCTGAAGCATTTAGATTGTAGGCGTCAGACTTGGAAACGAACTGTCGGTATAGTGGGCGTGATAAGGCCTTGATGAGGGCATCAGAAATTTGCTCGGAAACAGGTCGCAAATCAACTTTGTGAAGTATAACTTTTTCCGGATGAAATGACAATCAACTTCAATATACTTGGTATGTTCATGAAAAATGGGATTTTCGGTAATATGGATGGCAACTTGACTATCGCAGTTGAGAACGGTCGGAGATGGGAACTTTATACCATGATCAATAAGAAAAGTTTCTAATCATGTGAGTTTAAAAGAAACAAACGCCTCAAATGATTCACAGCCTCTGCAGAGGAGCGTGCCCCCACCGCCTGTTTCTTGTTTCTCCAAGTGATAAAGTGTCCTCTAAAATATGTGCAATGGCCACTTGTAGACCGAAGATCATCGAGGGGGCCAACATTATCTGCATCTGAATAGACAATTAATGATAGAGAAGAGAATGACTTATACACAAGGCCTTCTTACTGAGCATTCTTTAGATACCAAAGGTTTCAATCGACAATATGAAGGTTGGGATATCTGAGGAACATGCATGAAGCTGCTGACCACCCCAACAACAAATGATATATCGGGTCATTTGATAGTAGATAAATAAACTTGACAACAAGATGACGATAATACTTTGGATTAGAGATTAGCAAATCTGAGTCGGATGCGTGGGCACAAAGCTTGTGGTTGACATCCTTTGGTGTATCAGCAAGCTTGCATTCTGAGTAGCCCGCATCGTGAAAAAGATCAAGGCAGTACTTTTGTTAAGACAAAACGAGCCCATCAGATAAACAAGCTACCTCAATATCCAAGCCCAAATATTTGGTTTGGAAGTCTGAGGTCAAGTGCTTCTTGATCATAGATATACTATTCAGACCATCACCGGTGACGAAAATATCATTAACACATGCTCAAAGTGTCACCGTGCCTGTTGGGCGGTGACGAGCAAATAAAGAGAAGTCTTTTGAGCTCCCAGTGAAGCCAAAATCTCGAATGACCTTACTGAACATGTCAAACCAAGCACAAGAGGACTGCTTGAGGTCATATATTGGTTTCTTAAATGGCAGACTAGAGACTCCCTCGTGGTTTCATAATCAGAGGTTGTTGCATGTAAACATTCTCTTATGCTAGATTGACATTAAGGAATGCATTCTTGATATCAAGTTGATGCAACTACCAATGTCGATGGACTACCACTGAGATCAAGGTTTGTACGGTATTCAGCTTACGACTGAAGAGAACGTCTCTTCATAGTCGAGGTCATATTGCTGAGTGAAACCGCGAGCCACAAGATGAACTTTTAGGCGCTCAACTATCATATTAGGATGGTGCTTCACAGTAAAAGCCCATTTACATCCCACAAGAGATTGGTCAATAGGAAGAGAGACAAGATCTCAGGTCTGATTGGCCTAGATGATAGCCATTTTCTCATCCATCGCATTCCTACACTCCTGATGTTGAAAAGTTTCTTGCACAAAAGAGAGGATGGAAATAGAAGACAAGGAAGTGACAAACTTGTGAAGTTATGAAGATTAGCGGTGAAAGGTGACATATGAGAGAGGGTGAGCGGTAGAACTGTAGAAGGGATTGCATCCTATGGGGGAGCCATAGTAGGATCAGCTAGCCGTGGAGCGTCATTAGTTTGGGACAACTGTTTTAGGACATCTGACCGAGGACGACGACGAGTGTATACACGAAGAGGAGGTGGTGGTGGTTTTGGGAGCACGAGTGGGGGCGTTGGGAGCAAAGGAGTTGTTGTGTTGGTGGTAGGAATGTGAGGACGCGGAATAGCAGTTTGGAATATCATGAGTTGAGGAGTAGAAGAATTGATCCTCGAGGAAAGTGACATCAGTTGATGTAACCATTTTCCTATTACTGGGTGAATAACACGCATAGACCTTTTGTGTGTTAGAGTACCTAACAAACAAATATTTGGTAGTGCGTGAGGCCAAATTATCCATTGTAGGTCCAAGATGATCGATAAAACAAATATTTTGAAGACACAAGGAGTCAAGAGGAAGAAAGGAGTTGAAGGAGCGATGATGGAGGGTGGCGTCGCAAAATTGAGAATTGACGAGAGCATGTAATTAATTAAATAACATGCGGTGGAGACTGTGGAATGCCAATAGATCTTGAGGACATGTATTTGAAACATAAGAGAGAGGGCAAGATCGAGGAGGTGTCGGTTCTTCTGCTCGCCGCATCATTTTGTTGTGGTGTATATGCACAAGAGATTTGGTGGATGATACCAACCATATTTCAAGTTTTCAGAAGTTTGTGACTTGAATATTCACGGTCATTATTGGTTCGAAGTATTTTAATTGCACCCAAGAATTGAGTATGTGTCTCAATGATGAAGGAGAGAAAGACACGTAGTAATTCAAAGTTATCGCACAACAAATACATACATGTCATGCGAGAATGATCATCAATAAATATAAGAAAATAACAATATTCATATAAACTAGCAGTTTTATATGAGTGAACTCAATCAAATGGAGAATAGCTCCTAGTACAATGAGAGGAGAAGCTAGGGCGATGTTGTTTCTCATAAATACAGAATTCACGTATAAATTTAGAAAACGAAAAATCAGGAAGAGCTTTCTGAGGGATAGAAAGATTATCATGGCTAAGACGTCGATGCTAATCAACAAAAATCACAGAGGAGAGAGTTGTGGTTGGAATGTCTAGAGTCCTCAATTAATGATATTCCGCATCCGTCGATCCTGCACCACAAAGAAAAAGCGGAAAAGATGATGCAACAGTCATGATCATTAGTAAGACGACTAATAGATTGGAGATTAACTTGAGACTCGGTAACTTAAAGCACAGAGCGAAGATAGATAGATGAAGTGAGAGCACATCTCTAAATCCTTAAACTGGGGTGGTTGCTCCATTAACAATAAGAATAAATTAGGGACAAGCCGTGTTCGTGTGCCGAGAAGGTTTATGTGGAGTAATGTGATTCGTGGCTCCGAAGCCCGTTATCCAGGAGGTACTATGGAAAGACAAGATATACCTTCGTTGGAGAGTGAGGTGACGAAGTTGAATGTGATAGTTACCAGCCCTCACAAATGCTGGAGTTCCTCCCGCAAAATGTGAATGTCAGAGCGGGTGGTGTGTGGAGTATCCACCGTTGGAGAGCCGTATGGGTGAGGGTTTAATGGTTGTTGTGGGAACTGGTAGCATATGACCTAAATATGATTAAATTGACCACAGTAGGTACATAGACATGGGTTGGACCCCTTGGAGCAATTGTAGCCCCCACGGCTACCGCGCCCACCGCCTCGAGAACCATTGTGATCTCCATGGTGCCCGACAGATGGAGGGCGAGCCTTTGTAGAATGTTGGAGTAGGGCAGGCGGGGGAGGTATAGAGACATTAATGGGTAGTGTCACCTTCAAAATCATTGAGCAAACATGTGAGATAGAAGGAATAGTGGGAGAGCATAAGATGTTGACACATATATTGTAAAGTTGAGGAGGTATTCGTGCTATCATAAGCGATATGCCAACTTCTTTCTGAGTCATTTGGGTAGCAAAATCCAAAGTTGGGGGTTGGTGTTGAATCCATGCCTCAACCAGAGTTTTATCCCGCGTCACGAAGGAGGTCAAGTTACCATACAAATCTGTTTCGACTGTTTGGAGGTTCTTAAAGTGATCGAATATATGTTAAAGGTTTCCCTTCCCAGAATATAGCGAGTGAAGTTCATGCCCACATGAAATTGACTGTCTCGTAGTGCATAGCCCTGTGATATGACTAATTCTCCATGGAATTCAAAAGTCATGACTGATCCCGACCAATCCCGGAGCCATTGCTCAGTAGGTTCAATAGGCGAATCACGAGTCAGATGATGAAACATATTCTTAGTTTGAAGAACTCGGTGCACCGAGTGGACCCATTTAATAAAGTTTGTCTTTCCGATGATGGTGATGGTTGTATTGCGCAGTTCATTGCAGACGTCTAGGAAGCACGGATACGCCAAAAATAGGGTCGTACATGTACCGGGTACATTTCCGGTACGGATACGCGTACCGCACGACTGGGTTCGATATTACCGCGCTTTTAGTTTTTTAGGTTTCATTTCTTCCACTCCTGCTCCCTACTCCTTATCCCGTCGCCGCTCCCTGCTCCTGCTCCCGATCCCGTCGCCACTCCCTGCTCCTGCTCCCGATCCCGTCGTCGCTCCCTGCTCCTGTTTCCGATCCCGTCGCCGCTCCATGCTCCTGCTCCTGCTCCCGATCCCATCGCCACTCCTTGCTCCTGCTCGGCTCCCGTCACCGATCCGGCTCCGGCTCCCGCGCCACTCCGGCTCCGGCTCCCGTCGCCGCTCCGGCTCCGTCGCCGCTCCGGCTCCCGTCGCCGCTCGGCTCCCGTCGCCGCTCGGCTCCGGCTCCCGTCGCCGCTCCGGCTCCGGCTCCCGTCGCCGCTCCGGCTCCGGCTCCGTCGCCGCTCCGGCTCCGTCGCCGCTCCGGCTCCCGCTCCCTGCTCCCGACGACAGGTACTTCTACTGCAGGTACTTCTTCTTTTGCATGTACTTCTTTTGCAGGTACTTCTTCTTCTGCAGGTACTTCTTCTTTTGCAGGTACTTCTTCTGCAGGTACTTCTTCTGCAGGTACTTCTTCTTCTGCAGGTACTTTTTCTGCAGTTACTTCTTCTTCTACTTCTTGAGTCTGCGGATCTGGTAGGACAGTCGCAAGGGGTTGGTAGGGAATAACAACAAGGGGCTTGCATGATTTCAAGTAAGTGCAAGGAAAGAAACCGACAAGCTCTGAATTCAGGCAGCAGGAAGGCCGCGAGTGCTAGTGGATACAATGAAGTAGCAAGCTGAAGCTATAGTCACACTCAAGCCGGGAGGTTGGGGAGTATCAAAAGTAGCAAAACCGTGAGTATTGGAAGATAGGGAGCAGCGAGCGCTGGACGCTGAGAATCGGGAATCTCAAGCGGCAGGCACACACGAGACAAGAACTTGACGAGTATCGAAATCAAGTAAGCCGCAAGTCCTCGGAGCAGGGGTCAGCAAGTCCCATTACGCGAGAAAACGATGAACTCTAGGAAGCACTGGTACAAGTACAGGTACCAGATACGATACGTACCCGGTACAGCGGTACGACAAAATTTAAAAAACAAGATACATATACGCCATGATACATTATAATAAATATAAGATATATTTATATATCACAAGTGTAATAAATAGTTCTCAAAACATCAAAATATCAAACATAAATCATAACTTGAAGTACAAGTTCACAAATCAATGCAACATAACATGAAGTTTTCAAACATTAAACATTCATAAATATTATAAAATTTAACATCTTATATGTTTAACCAAAAAGAGAGAAATTAAACTTAAGTCAACTTATCAGTTTTTTTTCTCTTCTTCATTGTTGGAGATCAACTTCATTGTTGGAGATCAACATCTTCGATCTTTGGTTAGTCTAGAGACAAGTTAGCTGTTTTGTTAAAAAAAATGGTTTTGAATCAACACGTTCAATACACGTACTTGAAACAGAAACGTGACAATACCAAAAACATACTCAAGTCGGGAGGTTGGTGTTAAAAGTAGCGAATAGAAAAGAACAAACAGATAGACTTTTGAATAATTGAAATTTTATTATCCAAAAAAGGTATCTATTACAAAGGTATGCCCTCATTTATATAGAATGGAGGAGAGATGAGAGAATACAAATAAGAGATGTGGGACTATAATTTACAGGACTAAGCGGACTATACAAAACAAAACCCACAAGCCGCGCGGTTAGACAGCAGGGCTAACCGCACGGCTACCACCAGAGAGGAAGAGAGACTGCCAGGGTAGACCGCCAGACCCGCGGTCTCCAAGCCGGCTGAGACAAACCGCCAGACCGCAGCGGTCTTCAACCCGCCAAGACAAACCGCCAGACCGCCCGGTCACCAACTTCAACACTCCCCCTCAAGCTGGAGCATATATATCGATCATGCCCAGTTTGTCGCAGATGTGGAAAAAGGAAGTGGACACCGGCTTGTGAAGATATCTGTCAACTCGTTGTCGGAAGTGACAAATGTAGTGCAAATCTGTTTCTTCAATATTTCTTCCGAATAAAATGACAGTCGACTTCTATGTGTTTTGTTCTCTCATGAAAGACCGGATTTTTGGAAATGTGTATCGCGGCCTTATTGTCACAGAACATAGAAAGAGGATAGTTGTAAACCTCTCCTAAGTCAAGCATGAGAGCCCGCAACCACTTCAACTCACATGTAGTCGATGCCATGCTGCGATATTTCGCCTCTGCACTAGACCTGGAAACGACAGACTGTTTCTTGCTCTTCCAACTCACAAGATTGCCTCCAACAAATATGCAGAAACCTGAAGTCGATTTGCGTCCCCTTTGTCATCCGCATAGCTTGAATCAGAGTACGCTTCAACCCTAAGGTGACCATTTTTCTGAAATAGGAGTCCTTCCCTGGAGCAGCTTTAATATACTCTAATATCCTCAGAGCAGATTGTAGATGACACTCCCTCGGAGCTTGCATGAACTGGCTCACCTTGCCAACAACATAAGAGATGTCGGGTCTGGTTACCGTGAGATATATGAGTTTGCCCACCAGATGCCGGTATCTCGTAAGATCGGAGAGAAGAGGTGAGTCATCTGTCCAAGTTTTGTCTTCTCCAACAGCCATAGGACAACGTGCAGGTTTAGCACCAGTCAGTCCTGCCTCCTTTAAAAGATCAAGAGCATACTTCCGTTGTGAAAGAACCATGGAGTTGGGCTTTCTAGAGATTTCAATCCCAGAAAGTATTTCGGGAGCTCATATCCTTTGTGACCAGATGTTGACGAAGGTGTTTCTTGGTCATCAATACCCCATCCTGGTCATCGCCAGTAAGAAGAATGTCATCAACATAAACCGCAAGAACAACAAGACCAGAGGCGGTTTCCGAACAAACAGGGAGTGATCTGCTGAGCTTCTTGTAAAACCAATGGCCCGCAACAATGCTACTGAACTTGTCAAACCAGGCACGAGGACTCTGCTTGAGGCCATAGATAGCCTTCTTTAGCCGGCATACCCGTGTCTCCCCCTGAGCAACATACCCAGGAGGTTGCTCCATGTAAACATCCTCCTGCAGATCAACATAGAGGAAGGCATTCTTAACATCTAGCTGCGAGATGGGCCAAATCCCTGTTGACAGGCACAGAGAGAAGAACCCGAATAGTGCTGAGACGAGCCACGAGAGAGAAAGTGTCAAAGTAATCAATCCCATAAGTTTGGGTAAAAACCCTTGGCAACCAGGCGAGCCTTATAACGATCCACACTGCCATCCGGGAGAAACTTCACCACGAAAACCCAGCGACAGCCAACAACATCTGTGCGAAAGGAGGAGGAACAAGGGTCCAGGTACCCCGTTCAGTGAGAGTAGCAATCTCCTCATCCATGGCAACTTTCAATGAGGAATAGTAAGGGCCTCCTGGTAGGAACGGGGGTGGCAGTGGCCGAGAGATAGCCAGTGCAAAAGCTCTGCGAGCAGGGGTAAGACGATCATAGGAAACAACTGCAGCAAGCGGGTGTTGGGTACAGGCCCGAACCCCTTTGCGAAGAGCAATCGGGAGATCCAGATCAGCAGGTGCCTCAGTATCCGGAGTATCCATGGTGGAGAGAGCTGGCCCGGGAGTAGAGAGAGATGGCAGCGGAGTGGAGGAGAAACGGAGTAGAGGGGGGAGATGATGAGGATGGGGAAGACGTGGAGTGGGTGGAGAGGACGGAACATCAGTGGGAGCAGAGGGAATGGATGGGTTGGTATGAGAAGTAGGATCAGGAGGAGTAGAAGAGGAAGCAGGAGAGAAGTAAGAGGCATTGGCAAAGAAGGTGGCATCCGCAGAGACAAATTGCTTGGGGGTAACAGGGTCAAAGCAGCAATATCTTTCTGAGTGGGAGAGTAGCCCAGAAAGACACATTTGGTGGCACGTGGTGAGAGTTTATCACGGGTGACAGCGGGAGAGTGACAAAAGCGGTGCACCCAAAGATGTGCAGAGGAAGAGGAAAAGGATCCTTGTCCGGATAAAGAATGGAGAAGGGGGTAGCACCGTGGAGAACTGTGGAGGGAAGGCGATTGATGAGATAGCAGGAGAGGAGGACAAACATAGCCCCAATAGGATCGCGAGGAACATGCATTGAGTCATCATAGTGCGAGCGACATCAAGGAGGTGACGGTTTTTGCGTTCCGCCACCCCATTTTGTTGTGAGGTGTAGACACAACTTGTTTTGACGAAGAACACCATGGTGAATATAAAAGGAGGAGAAGTCGTGGCTAAGATACTCCTAGCATTGTCTGAACGAAGGAGTTTAATAGACGTATCAAACTGAGTCTTAACATAGAATAAAAGGAGATCCAAACAGAGAACAGCTCGGAGCGATCTTTGAGAAGATATACCCACGTACATCGAGAGAAATCATCAATGAAGGTGACAAAATAGGAACTACCCGACCGATGGTGAGGTTAGGAGCGGGACCCCCTATGTCAGAAGTGAACGAGGTCGAACGGACGGGAAGAGCCCCGACTTTGCGTTGGTGGGAATGATGAGCGGTGATATTTGCCAAGTTGACATGCATCACAGTTTAGAGGAGGATGATGAGGAGGGAGGTGCGGCAGGAGCTGCAGAGAATTCGGGGAGGAGCATGTCCAAGGCGAAGATGCCATTGGAGAAGATCTGTAGAGGAGGAGGAGAAGGCGGATAGAGCAGGAAACGTTGTCGAGGAAGTAGAGGCCACCACTCTCAGTCCCGGTAGCAATCGTCCGTTGGGAGTCCGGATCCTGAAAAGCACAAGAGCTAGGGGTGAATATGACAGAACACCGTAGTTGCTTGCATAAAGAAGTAACCGATAATAAATTGCACGGAAACTTGGGCACATAGAGGGTATCAGCCAGACAGAGAGATGGAGTGACTTGAACCATGCCCGTCCCATGGACCGGGGGGGAGATCCATCAGGCAACAATGACCGGGGGCAACTGAGCATGTGTGTCAAGAAGAGAGAAACATTGAGGATTGCCTGTCATATGATTGGTTGCACCAGAGAGTCGTTAGCCATCGTCCGCGGTAACAACATGAGCACTACCAGAAGAGGGTGACCACGGAGGCGGACAGGCTGGAGGAGGGGGGAAGCCATGGAAGCAAGAGAGGAGCAAGCCGCGACGATAAGAACAAGCCGCGAGAAGAGAAAAGAGCACCAAGCGGGCGAACAGAAAACAGGTCGGGCGACTAGCAAGGCGCGCTACCAAGAAAGCAGAGCAAAGCAGAGGGAAAGAAGTCGCACGACTTGAAAAAGTCGGGGCGAACAGAGGAGAACAGGTCGCACGGCAAAAGATGAGACCGGCGCGACTAGCAAGCAGGAGCGGGTAGAAGGCAACAACAAGTAGAGCGCGAACAGTAGCGGCTAGCAAGAGGTCAAAGGCACAGCGGGGAAGAGGTCGCGCGGACTGAAAAGGCCGAGCGAACAGAAGAGAGGAGAAGAGCAGGTGACCGCGACCAAGATGCGGGTGAGAAAGGAACAACCCGCACGGTCAGGCAGATCACAACAGCAAACCGCGAGTATAGGGACAAGCGGATATGGGGAAAGCAGAGCGGACAGGGAGAAGAAGTCCGCAGCGGGTAGAGACAAGCCGCAAAGACTAGGAAGTCGGAGAGGCAAGAAAGAGCTAGGAGCGCGGCGACAAGGAAACAGGTCGCTGCGACGAATAGCAGAAGGAGAAGAGGAACCAAGAAGAAGCAAGCCGCGCGAACAGGGCAGCGGACAGAAACAAGCCGCTCGAACAGGGCGGCGGACAGAAGAGAAGGCAAGCGCGAGAGAGGTCGCGGATAGCGGAAATCAAGCCGCTAGAAGCAGAGAGCGCACAGAATCAGGAGGAAATGACCGTGTCCTCTGATACCATGTTTAAAGAGAGCGAATAGAAAAGAACAAACAGATAGACTTTTGAATAATTGAAAATTTTATTATCCAAAAAAGGTATCTATTACAAAGATATGCCCTCCTTTATATAGAATGGAGGAGAGATGAGAGAATACAAATAAGAGATGTGGGACTATAATTTACAGGACTAAGCGGACTATACAAAACAAACCGCACAAGCCGCGCGGTTAGACAGCAGGGCTAACCGCACGGCTACCATCAGAGAGGAAGAGAGACTGCCAAGGTAGACCGCCAGACGCCGGTCTCCAAGCCGGCTGAGACAAACCGCCAGACCGCGCGGTCTTCAACCCGCCAAGACAAACCGCCAGACCGCCCCGGTCACCAACTTCAACAGTGGGGAGTATCAAAAGTAGGAAAAACCGTGAGAATTGAAAGATAGGGAGCAACGAGCGCTGGACGGGGGAATCGGGAAGCTCAAGCGGCAGGCACTCACAAGCCAAGAACTCGACGAGAACCGAAATCAGGTAAACGCGAGTCCTCGGAGCAGGGGTCGGCGAGTCCCATTACGCGGGAAAACGATGAACTCTAGGAAGCACTGGTACAGGTACGGGTACCAAATACGATACGTACCCGGTACGGCGGTACGACAAAATTTAAAAACAAGGATACATATACGTCATGATACGTTATAATAAATATAAGATATATTTATATATCACTAGTGTAATAAATAGTTCTCAAAACATCAAATATAAATCATAACTTGAAGTACAAGTTCACAAATCAATGCAACATAACATGAAGTTTTCAAACATTAAACATTCATAAATATTACAAAATTTAACATCTTATATGTTTAACAAAAGATAGAAAATTAAATTTAAGTCAACTTATCAGTTTTTTTATTCTTCTTCATTGTTGAAAATCAACATCTTCAATCTCCGGTTAGTATAGAGACAAGTTAGCTGTTTTGTTAAAAAAATGACTTTGAATCAACACGTTCAATACACGTACTTGTAACAGAAACGTATCGATACCAAAAACATACTCGGTACAGATACACAACTTAATTGAACGAACCAACGCTTCGTAATATAAAGCGGGCTTTTGTTTACTCTAGAAAAACATATTCCTAACACAATATGCAGAATGATGTGCTAAGTCCAAGTGTGTCCACATAGGTGTATCTGTCGAGTATCGGGTACTTACCGGTACCAGATACATATCCGGTACAGGTACGGTGCCTTCGGGTAAGTATTCGTGCTTCATAGGATGAACTTAGTAAGGCAGCATGCTCACAAGCTCAGGAAGCACAAGCCGCTGTGAATAAAGGGAGACAGAAGCTTCGATTCTAGCGAGCGTGGATGGAGGGAGGAGTGGCGAGTTCATAAACATATGAGCCCACTAGCCACGAGTCATGAACCTTGTGGGGGTCTATAAAAAGCGGCGTAGAGCTGTTTTATTTGGACCCAAGCCGATGGACAAAATTGTGGCGTGCTCAAAAAGGTGGTTGGCAAGGGCTGACTGAACCAGCAGGAACAAAAACAAGGATCTCAATCGACGAGAGCAGGAGATCAATCGGTGAGAGCAGGAGATCAATCGGTGAGAGGCTAATGTTAGCAATCGTGTGCCTCTGATAACATAAAGGAAAATGGAATACAAAGTATAATAATCTTTTATCTCCGCACAATACGAGTCTTTGTACACATATTTATGGGATGAAGGAGTGACGTCTCAACTTTAAACCAAGATGTGAGACTAATTTGAGAAAAATCACTTAATGAGCCATGAAAGAGGGCCTTTACATGGGCTTCTTCATAGTTCTTTTACAACATCAAACATCAAAACAAATAAAGGAGTATATCAACTCTGCATTAAGTCAATCACAAGTAGTTGTTTTATCGAAAAAATTCTATGCCCGAGTCGTGTATTAATACACCAGTCCGAGTAGAATTTGATTAGAAGCTGGTTGGTCGAGGAGAGGATGTCAATTATAGCCCCATAGTTTCTCCATGACCTCTGGAGAAGTTTTCTATTCTTTTCTTGTAAATCAGTGATTGTAATAGCTCCTGATTGTACATCAATCTTATAGCTCCATTCTTCTCCCACCTTCCACACGTGATGTACATTCACATGCATAAAATGTGTGGCCGGACTAATTTTGCTGGAAATCCAAGATATTAATTTCAACATAGTTTTTTGGCAACAGTTGATAACTTGATATAACTAGACAGGGTTTAGTTATCCATCATGTCTACCAATCGACTAACTGTGTAATGATCTGTATGCAATTTTACAGATATTCGAGAACCAAGATTATATGATTGGTGCATCCTTTCTCACTCTTTTGTTTGTGCTGATCATTCTTGAAAAGGAGCGTTCACATAGCTTACCAGAGTCTAGTTTAGCTCGATTACATTAAGTATTTATGGATCTTTAACATTCAATGTGGAGGATGCCGCTGTTAACGTTTACATAGCGACTTAAGGCCCATATATCATGACAGTCTTCACATAAATTTTTTTTTAAGTTGAATATAGCTTTCCTATATACTTTCAAATACTCATACTGATGATGTCGCCTGGAGTTGCGGTGTCGTGCATGAGGCTGAAAAGGGGAATCGGCAGGCCTGTGAGTGTGGCCTGGTGGGCTGTCCAAGAGGCAGAAGGCAATCAGTGTACTCTAGAGTCTAGGCAAGTGGAAGAGAGGGGATTGCAATTCACTAGATAGCATGCATGATAAAATGAGGGGGAAAGCAATCTGAGCCCTCCAAGGTGGTACCACTGGCTCAGCACCCTCCCTTTAAGACCAAATTTCTCCGATGCCTTCTTTCCTCTACTTGAATGAACCCCAAGTATGACTCACGTATCAATTTCTCTTACCATATTCTATTGTTTTTTTTATACTTCAGCACCTCAGATTTCATGGCAACTCATGCTAGACATACAAGTTTACCAGTCTAGTCTAACTGCCAATAATGAATTCTAAATGGGAACAGTAACAAACAATATAAGAGAACAAGTATTTCCCATCTTCCTTTTTTTTATGGACATGCTCTTATGGAGCGATTTTCCTGATATGCCTTATGGTTCTTCAATTATATTATGTAATAGTTTGCTATATGTAACTTGATATGAATCAATTGGCATATTAACTTGCAATTTCACTCCATTCTTAACTCATCACATCAAATTAAATCCAGTGGAGCGCTTAACTTTTGAGGAGTTCTTCAACCATCCATTTCTCGCACAATCCAAGCCAGATCAACCGTTGAGGTAAAGCTTCTCAACTTTGTGGTTTTGGCACATTTTTATGTTCAATGATTTTGGGTTCACCCTGTAAGTACTCAATATTTTCTTATTATGGGCAGGCATATTTCATCACCTCAAGGCACTCATAAGATGACCCTGAACTATCAAGAAGAATGCATGCCTTTTCCTCTAGAAGATGAATCTGGTGGAGTCGATCAGAGTCTGTCGGCACAAATGAATAATTCTATTAGATCCACTTATGGCTTTCATGTAAGAGTGGATAAAGATTCTTCTAGTATCAAGACAACAAATTTTGGCTCTCTTTTCAAGCCCATTCCAATGAATAACTCTGGTTATGAGCATGATTCTTATAGAATGAGTGGGCATATGAAACATACAATTGCTTCCTCCAAAGATGATAAAAATGGTATAATCCTTTGCTCTTTTCTTTTGGCACTCAATTAACTTTTTCTCTAATATGGCTTCTACCAATATTTTCCTTTGTGCATGTTTTTAGATCACACAAGTGTGGATTCACTAGACTTGGTTGAGCAGGAATATGTTATGGTTTCTGGACCACCACTGGAGATGTCGTCCTCTTCGCTAAGCAATGCTGAAATGCGAAACTCTTCACCCAAATCAGAAAACTCGCCGGCGAAAACTAGAAAAAATGGCGGAGTAAGTGCGCCTGTGCCAATAGTTACTGCTACAATCACAAAAGCTGGCACTTTTGGAAGCCTGGATAGCCACAACTCTCCTGTTTCTGGAGCGTCTGAGGGATTCATGGATGATGCAATTGAACACCCTTCAGCTAACTTCATTACAAGGATTAGATCACTGCAGCAATATGGTTCAGTCATATCTGAGTTGGTGAAGGAAGAGGTATTATTCAAGTATTATATAACCCATGTTCCTCAGGATATGATTTATGCTTTTAAATTATTTTTTGGGTCATGATCGTCAAGTGTTTCTCGATGTTGTAACCATCGTTAACTTGACTCACAGAGCGAAAATGGGAGAAGGCTTGAGGCCTTCTCTGTTCAGCTTATACTTCTTGCAATCTGGAAACAAGCTGTGAACATTTGCCACAGTCAAGCGGCTTTCTCTATAGAAGGTAGCCCATCTCAAGAGATCAAATCCCGAGTAAATAATAATGCTTCTCCTATTTCTAGAAGCTTCTATAGAGGCAGTGAGTCTCTGGATGCGATTTACTCCCAAATTGAGAGGGAATTTCTTCATTCCGTGGAGCATGCTGAGGAACTTGAAAAGGGCATGGGACAAGTAGATGGTAAATTTTGTTCGTTCTTTCCCTGCTAACCAAGTGACTGTTCAAGGGTTTTTTCGTATATCAATACGCTATTTTCTTACAGAAGCTACAGAAATGCCTGATGCAATCGAGATTATATACCAATCTGCACTAGCTTTGGGACGGCTCGGTGCTGTGAGTAAAGAATTCCTCATTCTTCTTGTTTGAGTCCATTTTTTTGGATTTAGCGCATCATATTGCATATATTTTTGAATCCTTTTTGGAATCCTTTTTCTTCTATTTATTTTGATTCAGTGCTAAATTAAATTCTGACTTCTGAGATGACATTTTCCAATTAATTTCTATCAATGATTGTTTCACTCTTAATTTTTTTGCACGCGGTACACTGGGCGCCCGCCTGATTGCAGGTTGACGAGATGATGAAAAATGCAGATCACGCCGAGGCTTGCTACGCAAAAGCAGGTTGTTTACTGAATTTCCTCCTGGTGGAAGCATCATCAGTCCCCCTCAACCCGCCTCTCTGCTTGACAAATTCCGACCGATTTCGCCTCCGCTCATATATTGATATCATTAACAACAGGCGCTGCCAGTCCCGCTCCCAAAGAGCAACTCTCCTCAATCAGCGGTAGCGATGCTGATGAGTTTGCTGCCGGTTTATGCACAGTATTTATTCCGCCATTTACTTTTGCGCTCCGCCATGTTTCTGCTTATGTAACGGGTCTGTACAAAATGTTTCACATGCGATTGGGAGCGCATTCACGTGTTTTCCCCCCGAGTTCTGTAAATATTTTTCTCACCTGCATGGCAGAGTGTCAAGTGCTCATTTTCAAGTGTTTTATGAAGGATGCAATCTTGGATCAGAATCAAATACTTATTTAAGAGTGTCAAAAGCTTAGTGCAGGATAAGTTAAGTGTGATTCTGATGTAAAAATAGAGGAGGATGGTAGTTTATTTGATGAGGGTGTTTTATTTGGATCCTATTAAGTGTAGGAAATGAAATTTGTTCTTGTAAATCCATATTTGATAGCTTTAGGGTTTCGGGCGAAAGATATACAAAACTGTTTTCTCTTGTTTTTCTCCACAACATTAATATTCATGGTGAATATATGTTGTTTTCCGGGGACGTAATTGTGGTTTGTAGGAAGGAACCATGCAATTTTGTGTCGTGCAAGCCTATGATTCGTGTTTGTTTGCGCATTTATTAATCGTAAATTGAAGTTCCATGAATTCTTTACCCATTATCTGCTAATAAAATATAATGATGCTATTCTACTAGTGGGCAGTTCATCCCATTGAATATCATGTATGTTGAGTCAATTATTTCTATATATTTTCACTCTCTTTTATTATCTTCAACAAGCAGTAATATTTGTATGTATTATATTATTTATCAACATATTCTAGATCTATTATACCCTTCTTTTACTGGTATAACCCTCCACTTTTTTCAATCTTCTTTTGAGAGTTATAGATTGGCATTTTTTTGTATCCGGGCTCTGGAATTAAATTTTCGTCCGGGTAGATCATTTCAATCTCGTAGAAAAATCATGCACAAAAGAGGGGGAAGAGAGCAAATGAAGGGATCGAAATGGTCTCCTAGGGAGATCGAATTAGCCTCTTAGAGAGATCAAAATGATCTACCACGGTGAAAAATTGAACTTGAGCCCAGTTCCAAAAATTTTGCTATAGATTGAGGGTTGTGCCTCTGAATCTTCTCTTGATTGAGGGTTACTAATCTTTATAGTGAATAACTGTTGAAGCCGGAGGATGTAATTGCGCTTCTAATCTCTTTTTTGAGACAATTACACACCACTCACGTATTTATGATTGTGGATAATGAGTTTCTACAATGCATTAAGGTTGTGAGTAGAATTGTTTGCCAATCAAATATTTCGTGAATAATTCGGAAATCCAATTTCATATTTGAATGTATTCGAGTCCAAATAATATTATCTCTATTGACAAGATCCGTGAATATTATCAATATCTATTTCATTTATAAAGATGATTCTTTCGATTCGATTATACAATCGAATTGGTTTGATTTTCCCAATCAAATTTTAAATATTAAACAAATTGAAATGAATTTTTGCATTTTATGTTAATGAATTCAATTTAAAATTGAGATTCGAGCCTCGTTATATTTTATGAAACAAGATTTGATAATGAAGGAGACTTTTGTTAAGAAACTTTGGATGAACTTTAG
>CM077161.1:168143735-168219689 GCA_039583875.1 Platanthera guangdongensis
CACACGGTACATACGAAGGCGACCCAAACGGTCGAGTGGCACGACAGTGTTTGGACTGGTCTGCCACCACACTGAAGCACTCTTTTCGGGCTCCAGTCTGGTGTTGCGACCAACCTTCGTCCAGCCTCCCATGAGAGACGACCTCCCAAATTGGTCTGCCAACAACGGAATCCATCTTTTGATTTTATTAATTGCAGGCCAATCGGTGTGTCAGCTGCGGAATCCCGTCGTTTGAAGTGGCTAATGGCACGCCAAAATGAGATTTCCTGGAAAATAGGTCACAACACCTATAGGCGAGTCCTGCCTAGACCTGCTCGCCCGGGGTGGCGTAGGTGTGTGCATAAAAAACTAAAACCGATCGAACCGTATCGAACTTATCCAACTGAACTGATTTTCAAACCAAACTAACTGGTTCGGTTCTATTTCGGTTTCAAGCGGCTGAAAACCGATCTCATTTTGGTTCCGTTCGGTTTGTACATTGTGCAAACCGAAAAAAACGAAGTGATATGATGGCATTTACTATAAGTCATTTAGTCTTTAGAGCTCTGAGCTTCACGGTTTAGTGGTTCATGGGTTCAGCGTTCACGTTAAGCTGCATTGCTCGCATATAACAATCTATATATGATGCTACTTTTGTAAAATGTTTCACTTTCAATTATAAGTGAATGCTTTGAGCTGCCTCATATTACTAGTTTAATAGTCTTTTTAATTCTGTCAAACTTCATTTTGAGTAGTTCTAAATTTTTTTGTACACTAATTAATATAAATGTTGTTTTTATAGTTCGAAAATCTTATAGAATGTAATGATAGAACTCATGCACATAAAATAAATTCGAAGCAAATATAGAAACCGAACCGACGGGTAAAAATTTGAATCGAACGGATTGGGTTCGGTTCGATTTCAGTTTTGGGTGTGTAAAAACCGAGGTTATTCAGTACGATTTCAGTTTTACATAAAACCGAAACCGAACTCAATCGCTTGCAGACCTAGGACGGCGAGTACCCGTTGAGACTGGGACTTGCCAATCGCCCCGAATTGGGGGCATGTGCAATCTGATTTGCCCCACTCGCCCCTCCGACTCGCCTGGACCCATTCTTGCCCTGACTACTTGGCATGGCTTGATGAGTCCACTCGACAAATATAGGGTTGTGCACGTATATTTTGGGGAGAGACTTTGACACAGCTGCACGCGTCAACAATCTATTATCTAGTTCTACACTGCTTGAGGATGTTCCCAAATCCCAATCAATTATGGTATGAGAAGGATCCCAATTATAACTACTTAAGGGTCTCTGATTGCAGAGCTTTTTTCATATCCCTCTTGACAAAAGATCGAAGTTGGATTCTATGATCTGACCATGCAACTTTTTGGGATATGGACGCAACGACGATTTTGCTATATGTTTTTTATCAGGTTAAGAAGAAACTTGTACGGAGCCGCAGTGCTTTATTTTGTGAAGATTTAATAATAGTTGATTCTAAGAAGACTGGTGAGACTGACTCTCGCACTAATGCGGGCTCTCCTATGGTTGGAGATGATGCCGCTGAGGATGCTGCAAAACCTAAGCCAGTACATGGTAATGAAACACTCCAAGATCATGAAAACACTACCAATAGTAAGCCTGAAATTACAGAGGAGATTAATGATGATATATTTACACCAGTTGTGTTGTGCTCATTCCACGGAGGTCTGATAGAGAAGACACTCATCTTCAAGATACTCTGTTTCTGACTATGTCCAATTGACAGATGTGATGGAGCTTGAGAGTTATGATGAAGTAGTGAAAAATTTAGAGAAGAAACACATGATGGTTGCTTTACAGGAAAAGATGTAGTTCCTGTAAGAGAATCACACTTATGAGTTGGGAAAATTGCTAAAGAGAAAGAAAGTTCTAAAGTATTAGAGGATCTTTAGAGTGAAACACTCATCGATACCACCCAAATACAAAGCTAGATTATTGGAAAAGAGTTTCAGTCGGATACATGAAGTTGATTTCGATGACATTTTTTCCCAATTGTGAAGATGTCGTTAATCTGAATTATTCATGATCTTGTTGTAAGACTAGACCTAAAAGTTAAGTAGATGAATGTCAAGAAAGGAAAAATGACATTAACATCTCATAAGCTTCATATAATTGGAGGGGGAAAAGAAAAATCAGAAAATAGAAGCTTTTAATCCACCTAGAGTTTTCATCTATGGTCATTCAACCCACAAATCTACATAGAAACAAAGAGGAGTTAAGGAAGAGAGATTACCGTGAGTTTTAGACAAAATTCCTCAAAAATAAGCAGTGATCAGCGACAAATGGAAGCTTGCGAGGGTGATATACCCAATATAGATTACGTATTAACGCAAGTGCATGTGACGGATCAAGTAATATAAAATGAATAAAGATTGTTTCTACAGAGAGATGATTAACTTAATGCTCGCAAATACCAGCTATTTTTTTAAAAAATTCAAGTGAATCAATTTAAGAGATTTTGAAAATAAATTAAAAATCTAAGAAAAATTAACAGTGACTTCCTAAAATTACTTTTATCAATAATGAGAAAACGGTATTGTATTTTGATTTCTTAAGACTATTATGATGGATCGATAGAAATATTTATGAAAAAACTTGATGTGCTATCTTACAACGATTTTAAGATAGAGATATGTATCTCTCGATATCGGAAATCACTATATCCCTCATTTCCTTTGAAATCTCTAACTCAGGCGAAACAAAGAATATTAATAATAATAAAAAATAATCTTCATCTCTCGAATCTCGAAGCACAGTAAAAAATGTCGAAAACTTTTGTTAAAAATTTATGCAACTCATCTCTCGAATGTCATAGGGTAGTAAAATAATCTTCATTCATAGACTCACGCGTCTCATCTCTCGAATCTCGAAGCAAAAAATAGAATGAAAATATAATCCAAAAGTGTTATCTTCAAGATCAAAAACTCAATAAAGATTTCACGCAAAAAAATTATAAATAAAAATTATAAAAGATCACATCAAAATAAAACAAAACACTTTCAAATACAAAACCTAGGAATTTATTTCATTGTATAACCCGTAATTCGTCGAGATCAGAAGTACCCTAGCAGACGGCAATTCGCAGACCATTCGGCGAGCCGAGGGGAGCTTAGGCGAGGTTGGGCGAGCAGAGGCGAGCTTGGGCGAGCAGAGGCGAGCTTGAGCGAGCAGAGGCGAGCTTGGCGAGCAGAGGCGAGCTTGGGGCGAGCAGAGGCGAGCTTGGGCGAGCAGAGACGAGTTGTTGTGGCAAGCAAAGTCGAGCTTGGGTGAGTAACTCGCGAGTATGGTCGAGTAACTCGCGAATATGGGCGAGTATCCCTTGGAACTCGCTGGCAGAAGCTGGATACTCGCCTATACCCCCCCCCCCCCCATGATTTCTCTACAAATAGCCCCCAGGGGTACTACTGGAAATGACACTTTTGGAAGAGGCTGATTTCCCCCCAAGTGGATACTCGCCAAGTCCATGTCTGCCTAGTACCTCGCCCAGCTTTTTGGTTGTGGAGGGGAAGTTTCTCCTAAATTTTCGGGTACGTGGTGGGACCTCCCTGCTGGAGCACTTGGGGTATGCTTGTAGATAGTTTCCTCTCTCCCTCTCTCGCTAGCCATTTGAATTGTGGTGTCGGATCGTAGAATCAGTAACCTTAGGCTGCCTTGATCTTATTTCTGAGGTTGAGATTTTTTTTGACTTCAACATTCATGATTTGAGAAATCCATCACGAAATTAGAGAGATCTTACAAGACATCATATTTAGAGATCTAAACGTTGCAGAAAATTCTACTCAAACTTATACAAAATCTCTCTTTGATGAAGGTCCAGTGCGGCTCCTTCTCTCTCAAACCCTAGTACTCTTGGAATAATGATCAAAATGATGGTGAAAAAGATTGTGTTTTTATCTCTCCTCAGCTCCTTTATGGACTTCTCTCCCTTAAAGAATATTTTAATTGTTCAATAGATGTCTTCACTTGTCATTGTAACAACCCAAATTCGAATATTTTCGGATTTCAAAATTTTGTTCCCGCCAATATGTTGCACCATATTTTTCTAACTGCGAAAAATATTGCAACATAATTTCTGTACTTCTAAAAATTATTCCAAACGGCAAATAAAATGATATAACTCTGTTGCAACTTTTTCCCTGAACTTCAAATATGCTCAATCATTGATCTTTCGAGGTGGAAACTTCGATTTTTTTTGCTACAAAAAACATATTAAAATGACAATAATATTCCAAATTTTCACCAAATACTAAATTACTCATTTTAATA
Source organism: Platanthera guangdongensis (assembly GCA_039583875.1). Classification (NCBI taxonomy): domain Eukaryota; kingdom Viridiplantae; phylum Streptophyta; class Magnoliopsida; order Asparagales; family Orchidaceae; genus Platanthera; species Platanthera guangdongensis. The sequence continues at coordinate 168,148,026 of CM077161.1, forward strand.
TGTTTTAAGTCATAATTATCAAAAAAATTTATCAAAATGATTAAAATTAAGAAACAAGATAACTTCTTTTTGAGAACTTATTAACGTGCGACAACAAAAATGAGAGAATATGACTCTTTTTGAAGAGGTATCAAGAGGAAATGAGGATTAAAGGTTCAAACGGATGAAGTTTCTTAGGTGATCGTTAACGAATGACAGTTTAACTCATGCGTTTACGACCGCCACCAATGTGCCAAACGAAGTCTAAGACGAAATGACCAATTAGTAGGTTGTTCTTTAAAGCCTGGACTATATGCAGCCTCTCCTGAGCTTATTATTATTTGCCTTTAAAATACATATATATTACTTTTTTATGTTTGTCAGTGTCACACGTGGAGCTCATTTAGGCTTACTTTGGCGGGGGGGGGGGGGGGGGGGGGGGGGGGGGGGGGGGCTTCCGCGGAAATCACAGCACCGCCCGACCGCCGCCGTATTTCCCACGGTGCGGTGGATTTCTGCGGAAATCCCGCGGCGGGGCGGAGCCCCACTGCCCCACCACCCACCGCGCGCATTCTGGAATGCGCAGATGGGGCAGAGGTGAGATACGTGCGACCGGCATGCATTCGCTCCGCTAAATGAAGCTTTAGTTTCTGCTATAGATTAGTTTCTTAATAAGATTAACTTAACCTAGACACAAATTTTTTTTTCTTTCAAACATGTATGCTCCCATTTTGAATCAGGAGATAGATAAATAGACGCATCCTGTTGAACTGATGAGAGGGGAGCGCTCATAGTAACTGAGGGACTCAAAAATCAAGAGTAAATTATGTGCGTTCTTCTTATATTATGGGTGTATGGCTAGATTCAATCTAGAAAGGAAAAAGTAATTCATATTTTTCCTTTCGAAAAAACATTGACCCTTGCTTTCTTTACAAAAACATGAAAAAAAAATTTGAATGCTATGATATCCTTGTCACCCTAGAATGTGTTGGAAAAATAGCACGATCCCGACCAAGGCACCTGTAGTGAATTTACAAGCAAGACAAATACAAGCACAGCAATAATAAGTGACACAACAATTTTAACGTGGAAACCCAATAGGGTGAAAACCACGGGACTATCAGCGTCCACCCTTGAAAGCCTCCACTATAGACGTGAAAAAATCACGCACAACAAATTACAGGGCTTTCACCACCGCCACATACACAAGGCACAATTTTCACCACCGATCCACAACGGATCACCACCACCTACACAAGGTACCAGTTCCACAAAGGAATACAAAAATCTCACCTTGCCAACGGATTGAAAAATCCGTTCCGAATGCGCAAAGGAGAAAGGCTACACAAAGCCCCTTCTTCTTTAGAATCCGACGATCCGATCTTCGATACTCTTCTCCAAGATCTTCTCTTGATCTTCCTCCACTCAAATCTCTCTTGGAATGAATGTCTTTGGCCTTGGAATTGGCTTCCATTTATAGGCCCCAAAGAAATGCTACCTAACTCCAAAACTGGTGGTAGGTGTTACCTAACACCTAATTTGGTGGTAGGTGCCACCTAACTCCGAATTGTGCTCATTTAGCTCGTTTATGGAGCGCTGCTCGACGAACCCTGAGCCCAGGCAGCTCCAACATCGCTCCGGCCTCCAAACATAAACTTGTAACATCACGAGCAGCTACAAGCGTGCCCGTGGTTTTTTACCGACTCGTATGGGAACCACACCCTAACAAACTCCCCCTTCACATCGAGTCGGGAGAAACCTCCATCCCGACGATTCTCACACATGTCTCAAACTTCCCTCGGGTCACTACCTGGTCAGCATGTCTGCCCCATTATCATCGGTGTGAACCTTTAGTAGATCGAGCTCCTTCTTCTCCACACATCACGTATCCAATGATACCGTGTGTCGATGTGTTTCGACCTCGAATGGAACATGGAGTTCTTTCCCAAGTGGATGGCACTCTGGCTGTCACACATCAACATATAACGATCCTGAGTGAAACCAAGTTCTCTGACAAACCTCTTCATCCAGAGCAACTCCTTTCCTGCCTCAGTTACAGCAATGAACTCAGCCTCTGTCGTTGACAGTGCCACACACTTCTACAGTCTCGATGCCCACGAAACTGCTCCCCCTGCAAATAACATCAGGTACCCGGACGTAGATTTTCTAGAGTCCAGATCTCTGGCCATATCAGCATCAGTATAGCCCAGAAGCTCGGGCTTACTGCCTCCAAATCTCAAACTCAGATCTGTTGTCCCTGAAGGTACCTCAGAATCCACTTCACCGCGCTCCAGTGTTCTTTCCAGGGTTGGAGAGAAACCTGCTCACAATACCAATAGCATGAGCAATGTATGGGCGCGTGCACACCATAGCATACATAAGGCTTCCCACTGCAGACGCATAAGGCACCTTCTGCATAGCCTCTTTCTCCTTCGGTGTGCTGGGGCATTGATCAGCGGTCAACTTGAAGTGAGCTGCAAGTGGCGTGCTCACCTTCTTCGCCTGATCCATAAAAAACGTTGCAACACTTTGCGGATATACCGCTCCTGGGATAACCAAATGAATCTGGTGCCCCTGTCCCTGCGAATATGCATCCCAGAATAGTCTTTGCGGGACCCAGATCCTTCATCTCAAACTTCGAACTCAACTGCCGCTTCAATTCAGTAATGCGCGCAGTGTTCTTCCGATGATCAGCATGTCGTCGACATAAAGTAGTAGAATGACGAAGTCTTCAGGAGCACACTGCTTCACAAATACGCAGTGGTCCAGGGTGGTTTTCGTGAAGTCGATCTCCCCCATAAAAGTCTCGAACTTCCGATACATTGCCGCGGGGCCTGTTTCAACCCGTACAGACTTTTCTGCAAGCGGCATACATATCCTTCTTTACCTCTGATACAGTAGCCATCAGGCTGCTCCATGTACAGCTCCTCTTCAAGATCGCCATGTAGAAAAGCGGTCTTCACGTCCATCTGCTCCACCTACAAGTCTAGCCTCGCAGCGAGGCCTAGCACAACTCGAATGGAGGACATTTTCACTACGGGCGAAATATCTCATCAAAATCAATGCCCTGTCTCTGTGCAAATCCCTTTACTACCAACCTGGCTTTGTAACGAGGAGGTGTAGGAGAAGCACCCTCCTTCTACCTGAAGATCCACCTGTTCTTCAAGGCCTTCTTGCCCTTCGGCAACCGCGCCAGGTCGTAGGTATGATTTGTCCGCAGCGATTGCATCTCCTCTTGCATCGCTGCCATCCAGTGGTGCTATCCGCGCTCTCTACTGCTTCAGAATAGCTCTCTGGCTCCCCTGCATCAGTTAGTAGAACAAACTCTGACGCAGAATATCTGGCGGGCGGATGCCTAGCTCGATCTGATCTCCTCAACACAGGCTCAGGAGCTAGTGCAGGCTCCTCTTCTGCAACCTCCTCAGCAGCTCCTGGCTCCTCAACACCATCTTCAGCACCCTGTGCTGGAACTAGCTCCACAGTCTCCTCAACGTGGTCATCAGTACCAATAGACAACTCAGCAGAACGTGAGTCACTCTCAGACTCACCTTTTTTCTCCAGATCACCTCCAGTTTGCTCCTCGCAGAACACTGCATCTCGACTCCACACTAACTTCTTCGCCACCGGATCAAAGAATCTGTATCCGAGCTCACCATTATGACCATAGCCCAAGAAAATGCACTTCCGGGTCTTTGATTCCAACTTCGATCGTTCGTCCTTGGGAATGTGGACGAAGGCCCTGCAGCCAAAGACCCGCAAATGACTATAGGACGGGTCCTTCCCATACCAGACTCGATCCGGAACATCCTCATCCAAAGGATAGCTCGGCGAGAGGTTGATGACATGCGCCGTAGTCAAAAGAGCCTCACCCAAAACATCTCTGGCAGCTTGGACTCAGAAAGCATGCATCGCACCCTCTCCATCAATGTCTGGTTCATCCTTTCAGCAACACCATTCAGCTGTGGTGTTTTTTTTTTTGGGGGGGGGGGGGGGGGGGTCTTCTCATGACGAATCCCGTGGTCCTTGCAATACACATCAAATGGACCCACGTACTCTCCCCCATTGTCAGAACGGATACACAGCAGCTTCTTTCCAGATTGGCGTTCCATCTCAGCATGGAACCTTCTGAAGGTTTCAAGTGCCTGGTCTTTGGTCTTCAACGGATAGACCCAAACCTTCCTCGACCAGTCATCAATAAAGGTCACAAAATACTGAGCTCCCCCTCGCGTTGGGACCTTCATAGGCCCGCAGACGTCTGTGTGTACGAGCTTCAATGGCTCAGATCTCCTGGTGGACTGATGATGACGGAATGAAACCCGATTTTGCTTCCCCGCCATACAGTGCTCACACCTCTCCAAGTGATCGGCCGATAGGTCACTGAGTAGCTTCTTCTTCTGTAGGCAGTCCAAGCCCTTCTGGCTAATATGAGACAGTCTCCTGTGCCATAGGGAAATGGATCCCTCATCTCTCACGGAGTTCGTCTGTGGATCTTCAGACCTCCCCTCCATGTAATAAAGGCCGGACTCCCTACAGCCCTTGGCCATAACCAGCGATCCTCGAACTAGCTTCCAGAAATCACCACCAAAGACACTTACATGTCCTTCATCTCCAAGCTTCCCCACAGAAAGTAGGTTGAAACGAATATCGGGCACGTGTCGCACGTCCCGCAAAATCAGCAACACTCCAGTGCTCGTCTTCAGATGCACGTCTCCACGTCCCAGCACCTTGGACGTATTCCCGTTGCCCATTCGTAACACCCCGCATTCATGGGTGGTGTACGTGGCAAATAGCTCCCGATTGTGGGAGACGTGTGCAGAAGCACCTGAATCTACAATCCATCTCCTGTCGTCACAGGAGAGCGCTGCCGTGATTTCATCACCGACAATGACAACATCGTCCTCATCACTGGAGACAACCGCAGCAGTGTGGCTCTCCTCCTTGGCCTCAGTCTCCACACCCTTCTTTTGCTCATTCTTCCAGGCATAGCAGAACTTCTTGATGTGTCCCTTCTTGTGGCAGAAATGACACTCCACGTTCTGATATCGTGAACGTGACTTCCCTCTGCTCTGGCTTCTTTCCTCCTTCCGTCCTCGACTCTTGCTCCTGCCTCTCCCTCTGGATTCCGTAAACAGAACATCAGCTCGTGATGAAGAGCCTGACGTCCCTTGAGACTTCCACTCGTTCAAGATCCCACTCTTGGCGATCTCCATGGTGATAATCCTGACGTCCCTTGAGAATTGATCAGTGCAATCCTGACCATCTCCCAAGAGTCCGGAAGGGACTTCAACAGCCACAGCGTATTGACCTCATCCTCAAATGTCACCTTCATCGCCGTCAACTGATCAATGATTCCTTGGAACTCATTGACATGATCCATGATCGGTGAGCCTTCCCGGTAGCGGAACTCTCCAAGCTTCGTCAGCAAAGCCAGCTTGTTGATGCCAGTGCTCTTGGCATACAACGTTTCCAGAGTTCTCCACAGCTCCTTCGCATCCGTGATGCTAGCCACGTGGTTGTAGACGTTCGGATCCACGAACCGTCTAATGAAACCACAGAGCTTTCGGTGCTCCACCTGCCATTTAGCCGGATCCATATCCTTCGGCATCTCTTCGAAGATAGGGGCATGCCAGCCCTTGACGTAGATGAGATCCTCCATAAGCAAGTGTCACTGATGATAATTTGCTCCATTCAACTTGACCATCTGTTCTGAAGTCAATTCCATCTTGCTAAACCAACTGGTCGGACTGACCACAGTTCTCTGAGCGCGACTCTCTCACGATAGGTCACTGAAGAGGATAGCTAGAGGACCAATGGTCGTAAACTACCGCACTCAATGCCAAACCTGAGAATACAATCGCCTCGTCTCGAAATCACAAAAGGTCAGCCCAGTATCGGCCCTGTTCTAACTACTGACCAGCAACCTGGCTCTGATACCACTTGTTGGGAAAAATAGCACGATCCCGACCAGGGCACCTGTAGTGGATTTACAAGCAAGACAAATACAAGCACAACAATAATAAAGTGACACAACAATTTTTAACGTGGAAATCCAATAGGGTGAAATCCACGGGACTATCAGCGTCCACCCTTGAAAGCCTCCACTATAAGGCGTGAAAAAAATCACGCACAACAAATTACAGGGCTTTCACCACCGCCACATACACAAGGCACAATTTCCACCACCGATCCACAACGGATCACCACCACCTACACAAGGTACCAGTTCCACAAAGGAATACAAAAATCTCACCTTGCCAACGGATTGAAAAATCCGTTCTGAATGCCGCAAAGGAGAAAGGCTACACAAATCCCCTTCTTCTTTAGAATCCGACGATCCGATCTTCGATACTCTTCTCCAAGATCTTCTCTTGATCTTCCTCCACTCAAATCTCTCTTGGAATGAATGTCTTTGGTCTTGGAATTGGCTTCCATTTATAGGCCCCAAAGAAATGCTACTAACTTCAAAACTGGTGGTAGGTGTTATCTAACACCTAATTTGGTGGTAGGTGCTACCTAATTTGGTGGTAGGTGTCACCTAACTCCGAATTGTGCTCATTTAAGCTCGTTTATGGAGCGCTGCTCGACGAACCCTGAGCCCAGCAGCTCCAACATCGCTCCGGCCTCCAAACATAAACTTGTAACATCACGAGCAGCTACAAGCGTGCCCGTGGTTTTTACCGACTCGTATGGGAACCACACCCTAACAGAATGAAAGGGGTGATTTTGTCATTCTTGATATGTGAAGATGCGTGGTTAGTACTGATATTATGCTTCTCTGCCTCTTCTCGGACAAACTCGCCAAAACCCGACCTACGGCGGAGCACCATTACACTGAGCCGGCATAGGAATGTCAGTAGGATTTATGAGATTGAAGCAATCCTCGCGTACCACTTAACCCACCTAACAAACTTCATCCGTTTTAAAACATAAAAGTGGATGAAGTTCCTTAGGCGTGCGTTAACAAATGATTGTTTAACCCCCATATTCATGACCGACACCACCGTGCCAAACTGAGTCTTAGTAATTAAACGCCCAAGTTCCTAGACCATCAGAAGTGGGTGAATTATTTCTCAATCTGTGTTGAAAGTGGGCCGATCTCATCTGGTCTTACCCTAGGCCTTGGTATCCACAACCGGACTTCAGTCCTCCATATATACACCCAACCCATTTATTTCTGCATCTAGGGAATTTTTCTCTACCGGTGCGACAAGTTATTGAGGTCGAGAATCTCATCCCTTGAGCTCCTTTATAAGAGGGATTTTATCTCTTCTCTTGCACTCAACTGAGCTGCTCCCGCCGCAGAAAAACCGCCCGCAACGGCCCGGTAAGTGGCTTGGCCCTAAGCCGGGATTGCTTCCAAGACTTGGGTTTCTTTGATTCTCCTACATGTTGATTGATGTCACCGTCAACTCAAGTTTTTGGATGTATTGTGGCAACAGCTAGCTAGCAAAGGCTGGCTTGCAGAACTGGCCATTATTTCCTCTATTCATCATATGGGATTATACTGATGTCTGCCACCATCGGATCCTTGAAATTCCCACTAGAGAAAAAGAGAGCACACACACACACACAAATCCTCTTTAGTCTCCACAAATCAGTTGACTGAATCCTCCCCTCAAGTGTCTGCCATCACAAAATCTCTCAATGGCTCAGGGAGGAGGTAATTAAATGGTAGGCCATCACCACTGCTTCAGTTGAAACCATATTATGCCCACCACCAACCAAGAGAATCTCCCGTTTGTTCGGATCAGCGGATATGCGGATGACGTCGGCGCGAGGCACTCGTTGTTTGGCACCATGAGGTCTGGAGCGAACGAGGAACAATGGTGTTCACAGATTTAAGGTGGATTCCCCCCGCAAGGGCGGAATTGTGGCCCGGCCTCAACGCCAAACGAGGTCTTAGGGTCTGTTTTCATTGTGATAAAACGGAGGAACCGGTGCTTACGTGTGTGTAAAGAAATTGTCTTTCGTCAAACAACGGGAAGCACTAATGGCCAATAAATTGTTTTTCCTATTATCTAGGTTTTCACCATAGCGCAATTAGACTAGCGATGCTTTATGGTTCTGAGTGTTGGGCAATGAATTACGTACATGAGCATAGAATGGGAGTTGCGGAAATGACAATGCTTAGGTGGATATGTGGACACATGAGAAATTAGGAATGAATGTGTCAGGGGTAGGACATGAGTGACACCAATTGCAGGGAAGTTGTGAGAAGCTCAGCTAAGATGGTTTGGACACATATAAAGGAGACCATTAGAGGCACATGTTAGGTGTTGTGAGGATTTAGTCACTATTCATGTTAAATGGAGGAGCCGGGAGGGGTAGTCCAATAAAGATTAGGAATGAAACTATGAGAGAAGACATGATGTACATATACATTAGTGAGATTATGACTAAAGATATGGTACAATGGCAACTATGATCCATGTAGCCGGCCCCACTATAATGGGATAGAGGTTTGAGTGTTGTTGTTGTTGCTATTTAAATTTTCACCATCTTCTTCTTCCCCTATATTACTCGCCCGATATCTATCCTTGCTCTATGCAAAACACAACAAACGTTTGTACATCATGAATAGCATCCTTCTGTTGACTTGTCGTCATCACCGCAATCAAGATGACTATATTTTGATATCCTAAATTCGGTGTCGACAGTCTGATAAGGGCGGAGTATCGCCGGGAAAACGAGCCCCCAACAAGGAGTAAATTCTAGCAGACTTCTAGCAGCTAGGATGTCATGCTTCAACTAGAAAATAGGTATATGAATGAACTTAATACAACATTAGGGAAATATTATTCTTTATATACTAATATAGGTAATAGTTTAGGACCTTTAATATATGAGCGCCTCTATCTTCTGATAGCATGTGATCATAAAGTTCAGTTAAGGCCTCAGTTAACTGTGCTTTGTTGAGAGTAGCTCTAGGTTGAGCGAAATACGGAGAAATTGATCATTTGCGTCGAAAAAAAGTTCGTTGGAGCAGGCGGGCAGAATGCAACATAAGAATGGTATGCCCAATCATATATGCCGAAGTAGTACCAACTTCGAAAAGCCGAATTGATATGTTGGTGGTGGTTAACGTTGTGATTATGAAGTTGGAAATGCCGAATCATGCATATGCTCGTTAAGGTATTGTCAAACGATAATGTAGTGTAATGAAGTTGTAGCGTGCCGGGTTAGTTTGCGATTGTGCGTGTGGAACGGGTTTTTGAGGGCCGCAAGGGTTATTTTGTAAATAATAAAAACTTGAGGGGCAAATAGTATTAATGGGCGATCAGTATCAAATGATGAGTGGCTGGGGTGTCATGGTCCGGATGGAACAAATGGATCCGGGTCAAAGGGAAAAGACAAATGTGGCTCAAATGATTTTATATTCTCTAAGTATAGTATACTCAGTATAATTATATCACCAATGCATGCTATAATATGGCATGCTACACTGCACAGATTGCAAACGTGTGAGCCCGCTCCGGTTAATAATTGCGCCCGAATTCGTTCTCATGTTATTGTCCGTGTGTGGAGTAACTTGCATTTACTTATGAGTTTCAAATATAAAAATGTCGTCCTCATGCACCGCATGCACACGAGCGTGTGTGGACGGTTCCAAGTTATCTTGCACCTACGGATCAAGTGAAGCTAATGATGAAATTACGAAAAAACCTCGCCTTTTTTGGCAGATGTTTCTAAACCAAGGGTATGGAATGAGAAAAAATTAGACCCCCTAATTAGATGCAAGTTTAGGGTGCCATTTAGGCCATCTAGTATATAATTCATTCGCTCAATGACATTTTTATAATAATAGTTAGGCGTATCTCACTATTCAGTCCCTAATGATTGGGACCTTTAAGAAATCAGTTCCTAAGTTTTAAAGTTTGAGATTTTGGTCCCAAAGGTTTTATACTTTTAAGATTTTAGTCCCTAAATATAATTAGACGTGTACATTGTGTTGAATTTGTTGAAGTGGAAGTCAAGTGGAGTGGGGCGGTCTGATATGGCAGACCGCACAGACCATCAATGGTCTGGCGAGTAGAAGGTGGTGGTTAGCCGAAATTCAGCTTCTTCTCTTTTCTCATGCGGTCTGGTTCAGCAAGCACCCTGAGAGGTAACCGGGCGGTTAGCGGCGGATAACCTCGGCTGTTGCGGTCTGGACTGTGAGACCGCACAGTCCGCTTGGAGCCGTCGGTTTCTCTGGCTCGCGAAGGGGCATGCAGTTAGCGCGGTCTGTGGTGACTAACCGATCAGTTCGTTGGGGCCTATTCACGCGATTTGTGTCAGAGCTCGCTGGTTGTGTGGACTTGGTCGTGGTGTTATGACAAGTCTGGTTTGTTGTCTAGTTCACGGAGGCCGTTGTATTGCGCGGTCTGGGTTCAGAGTTCGACAGACCTTCTTTGGCCCGGATATGGTTTAGGACGCGTGGTCGGTTTGTTCAAGTCCATGCAAGTTGTTGGTGTTCGCACGGTCTGACTTTGGCAGTGACGGAACTAGGATTTGAAGTCGCTCGAGCAAAATCTAAGTACTGTCAATTCGGGGGGTTCGGGAGGTTCGGTGGCAGCGGTCCCAAAAAAAAATCTTTTGCAAAGATATTTTTTAAGGATTCCAGCAACACAATGGTGTGTACCTAACATTAAAATGCTCGAAGATTAGCACAATGATGCGTCCAAATCAACCATTCACAAAAATTATCAGTCCTGGACTGAAATCAGTCCAGATTTTACAGTGAAATATGAACTGAAATCAGAAAAAGGTTGGCACTTTGCACCTTGATGAGGTGTATTTTACAAGTCTTTTTCTAATCTAAGGTACATTTTATAATATTTAACACTTTAAAGTGCATTTTACCAAAACACTATAATTCTATAGTGCATGTCAAATACAATATTTTTTTAACTGCTCCCAATCAAAATTATAGGTGAAATTTAAACAGGATAAGAGGAATAGGGGATGAATTCTGCACTAAAAAAATAAGAAGAAGAAATGGGAGGACTATAACCTGCATGAGAAGCTTGATGCGATCGAGCGAGGCAGTTAGGCTTTTGGCAGATGTTCCGGCGAGGGCACCAGCGGAGAAGAGAGCTACGCCATTGGGAACCAAAGCCAGTTGCGCAAGGGGATGCCTCAAAAGCTGCTCCGGCGACGGAAACGCCTCCTTCTCTCCATTCGAATTTCCACGCTCGACAACGGCGGCGCTTCCGTCCATGGAAGCCGAGGAGGAGACGGAAGCAAAAGGCCGGGAAAGCTTCTGATTGCCGTCGACAGTTTGAAGAGCGGGAAGAGGTCGCCACACGAGCAAAGATGAATAAGAAAACCGGCCTGGCTATCCCAAAATCGCTCGGGCACGTGCCCTACCGTGCCCAGGGCTAGTTCCGCCCATGGACTCTGGTATCCGCATTTATGCATATAGGTTGTGCTAGCTGCAGGATGACAAGTAGTTATCCTATCGCTATGGGCGGTGATCACACTCCCCCTATGGCCTATAAATAGGGGTCCCCGCCTCGTTATATACAAAATGAGAACAATGAGAAATAAGCTCTTGTTTTAATGTTGCAGTTACGGTTTTCTAACAGGCGCAACTAAGTGAAGTTGACTTCTCTATACAGGCTGTGCGGCTAGCACTGGGCGACTAGGCAACTAGTTGGGAAGCTCAGTGTGGAACAGTTCGCGGTTTACAGTCAGCGATATACAGCGGGTCACGGCTAGGCGGTTTGAAGTCACTTCCTCGGAGTTACTGTTATTTCAAGCAGTTCGCCCGGTTTATTAGCGAGTTATGTTCAGTTCATCAGCATTCAGCATTCAATAACAGGCAGTGTGCGCGGCTTTGTTACAGTTTGGCGACTTGGCAGTTTAGGCAAATGGAGCTTGCAGTCAACGCCTTATGCAGTCTGTACGGTTACAGTTTGCAAACCGCACGGTTTCTCTTGCTTGTATTCTTTGTTTCCATCTGGTACAGTGTAAATCATGTCTCGTAATTTACACCTCACCTTGTTAAGAGGTTGTTGATAATTCTAAGTTTGAGACTCTTGTGCTTTTATTGTTACCGATTTCTACTTGACTTGTTTGTGGTTGAGTATTCCTGCGACCTTTCTCAGCTTCCTAGAAAATTTCACATGATATCAGAGGGGTGTTGGCTAACCACGACTGTCGCGGTGTAGTTGGTGAGACCGCAGAGTCCGCTTGGAGCTGGAAAGTTCTCTGGCTTGCGTAGAGGCAAGCGATTAACACACAGTTTGATGTGCTCTGCTCACGCAGTCTGCAGCCAGAGTTCGTTGATGTGTGTGGACTTGGTCACGGTGGTGCCAAGTCCATGGTGTTTCCTAGTTCTCGGAGACCGCTGGTTGTGCGGTCTTCTTTTGGAATTTGAGGAGACCGTTGGTTGTTGTGTTTGCTAATGGAGTTCGCGGAGATCTCTTATGATGCGTGGTCTAGGTGGAGAGTTCGACAGATCACCTTAGGTGTTGTCTAGGCTCAAGACGTGTGGCTGGATTGTTTATGTCCACGCGGACTGAGCATGTTATCTGCATGTCTCGTGGTCTGACTCTGGTTTTTGCACAATTGTACAGATTGGTGGTGCTAGTTGCAGGAAGACGGGCAGTTATCCTATCTCTATGAGCGGTGACCACACTCTCCTTGTCGCCTATAAATAGGGGTCCCTGGATCGTCATATATAATGAAAAACTGTGAGAACTCAGCTTGCACTTTGAACTTTCAGTTAGACATTCTTAACCGTGCGACTAAGTGAAGTTAACTTGTACTGTACAGGCTGTGCGGCTAGCACCGGACGACTATACAATTAGATGGGAATCTCAGTGTGGAACAGTTAGCGAATAGTAGTCTGTGGTATACAACAGGTCGCGGCCTAGGCGACTTGAAGTCTCTTCCTTGGAGTTGCGGATAGTTCAAGCAGTACGCGTGGTTCATCAGCAGGTAGACTGTTTTCTAGTTCATTAGCATTTCAATAACAGGCAGTCCGCGCGACTTGTGTTGCGGGTTGGCGACTTGGCGGTTTCGGCGGACTGTTTTGGTTGTTTGCGGCTTGTGCGGTTTCTGTCATCAGACATCCGGTTTCACTTTTGTTTGTAGTTCTTTGTTTCCATTGGGTACATTGCGAAATCATATCTCTCAATGTATGTCTCGCTTTGTAAAGAAGATTATCGATTCCATATTGAGATTCTTGTTCTTTTGTTGTTGTTGATTTCTATTATGCTTTGATTTTGGTTGAGTGTTCATGTGATCTTACTTAGCTTTTGTTTAGAATTTTCTCATTCTGGATATGCTTTTGCCCACGAGCCCGTAGTTTATGGCGTATCTCACAATGCGCCAGACATCCTCCGCCAAATACTGCATTGTCGGCCAATAAGTATCTTTAACATGGGAGGGTCAGTGATGTTTATGTTGGCGGCCATGAGGAGGCGGGATTCAGAAGCCCAAACGAGAAGTGAGAAGCTCTTGAGGCCGTGAATGGAGGCCTCCTGGGAGTGGCGGCTGTTAGTCTGGCGATGCCAGTGAGACGTACTGGTGAAGATTGAGTAGATTTTGTCGGCGGTGTAGTGGAGGGGAGCAGAGGGGTTGGAAATGGAGATGGAGAGGGAGCAGAGGGGGGAGCGGAGGAGAGGATAGCGATGAAGAAGTAGAAAGGGAGGAAATAATTTGGCCTAATAATCATTTAATTGTCTCATAAACATATTTGTTTCATTAGAGACAACTCTTTAGTATATTTGGGGGCTAAAATCTTAAAAATATTAAATCTTTGGGATCAAAATCTTAAAATTTAATCTTAGGGACTGATTTCTTAAAGGAATTGCTATTGGTACCTCATATTTGAATATTCACACTCATTAGTAATAGATTTTATCGTGTTTTTTTGTAAATGAAGTATTTGATAATTGATATTTGTACTCATCGGCCCTCATTTCTCTCAAACAATCGGGTATAGGAGCACACTGCAGGGATTGTGGTGGTGAAATCAGGAGCGTCGCGGGGAGAAGGCTTCATCGAGTTCTTGTTCATCAACTTCATCGTCCTCTTCACGAAAGCTTTCGTGCTCAGCTCCTGCGTCACCGGCAAACGAAACATCACCATCTTCCGGTCGTCTGTGATCCATGTAATGGGTGATCATTTGTGTGGTCACGGAGTAGGAAGGAGGAGGTGATGATCTTCAGATATGCACGGACGTTGAATGACAGCCTTGTAGAACTTGATCGCTTCCTCAACCTTCGACGGTGGAAAAACCAGCTGCAGTTTAGAGATGGTCACACGGCCTTGGAAGAATCACCATTAATTTGCTTGGTGTTCACAACACCCTCCTGTGCAATTGTGCTGAAAAAGAATTGGATTTAGGCAAAGTACATGAGGCAGATGGAGCTTTATTTTTGAACAAAACGTATAACACAAGCATGTTGCAGCGATTGCAGTAGTGGAATCGGGAGCGGCATGGAGAGAAGGCGTCGGCGGTAATGGAGGCATGACCGAGAAAGTAGGGGGAACGCCAAGGCAGATGAGGAGGAAGTTGGGAAGGAAGAAGAAGAGCGAACTGGGGAGGAAGGGGAGGGAGGCGGCAAGGGAGGATGCACGGGCGTGTACAATTACCATTTATGAATACAAATATCCTGTTTTGGTACAAATATCGATGAGTTACAAATAGTCATTATTGAGGTACCAATAACAACACCCTTTCTTAAAGGTTGAAACATTAGGGACTGAATTCATTCATGATTTTGCCTAATATTTATTTTTCTTTCATTTGGAACTTATGTTTAAAATTTGTGGTGGAATTATTCTGTTTTCAGCGCCTCTGCTCCGATGCAATGTTTGCCACGCGGCTAGCCCGGCCAGACATGCAATAATGCGTCCCTTTCAGATGTCTTGAATTGATAAGAGTATGTCCGAGAAATAATTTTTTTCTGCGCTACCCGCTCTCAGAGAAAGGAGTGTGGGTAGCGCAGGAGCCGTCCGCTGGGCTTTAAAGAATGGGTTCAGCTTTTTTTAGTTTTTTTTATTATTGTAATTCACAAACATTGGATTTAAGGCTGGACGGCTTATCTCACCCGCTCCCAGAGGAGGGAATGTTGGTTTGTTTTGGATCCGGTCGTGCTCCGATTTTGGATTGTTTGGTTTTTCCTTCTACGTAGTTACCAAAATCAATGGTTAAATGGAAAAATATTTTTCCTGTTTGGGATTTCGGTGGATAGCCAAAAAATGGAGAAAAGGAACATTCATTTCCTTGTTTAATCTTCCACCTATGGTATAATATATCCACACGGTGAGAACCAAAGAGAGCCAGCCTGTGAGGAGTTGGATAGAGAGCCGCCTGTAGCTTTTTAGTGGAGAACCGCATGCCTCCTGTAGCCAGGCAAGGAAGAGGAGCAGCCTGCTTGGAAGAGTCCTCCGCCTCTCTCTCTCTCTCTCTCTCTCTCTCTCTCTCTCTCTCTCTCTCTCTCTCTCTCTCTCTCGTTCGTGCACTCACAGAGGTCGTTGGTCGAGGGTGCTCGGCGCCGGTCTTGGAGAAGATAACCGCCGGCGTTGAAAGAGGTGTTGCCGCCGGGCTTGGTGGAGTTTGCCGCCGGCGTTGCAATGGATTTCCTTTGGAGTTGAGAGGCGTGGTGTCGACGACGTGTGCGTGTGCAGTTAGCCTCGACGGAGTTTTCTCTCCGGTGGTGGCATTCTCCGGTGCCGGCGTTGTTCTCCGGTGGTGGTGCGGCTGAACGTCGGACTTCGACGTTGAAGGTTCGGTGAACCTTGTGCGTCCGCAAGGCGGATTACAGTCCAGATCTCAGATTCTCGCCGCGGATCGTACGTGTCCGGTGCATCCACGGCGTACTCTCCAGATTGTCATTTTTCTCCCGTTTTTTCCTTGTATTTGAATTTATATTTTAATTATATAAATTTTGTGGTCGTTTTCTGTGTTCTGGTAACCTGCATAATATTATAGCTGTGACTGAGTTTTGTACCAAATTTTACAACAGGGAACGCTATCCGTACGGAATAATTACTAATGTCTGAGAGACCGAGACCCTATATTTCGGTCCGATGTCCAGAAGTTGAAACCAGGCCAATAATAGAAATAATTTTTGCCTGCGCTACCCGCTCCCAGAGAAAGGAGCGCGGGTAGCGCGGGAGCCGTCCGATGGGCTTTAAAGAACGGGTTCTGCTTGTTTTTCATTTGGTTTTTTAATTATTGTAAATCACAAACGTTGAATTTAAGCCTGGACGGCTTGTATCTCACCCGCTCTCAGAGAAGGGAACGCGACACGTACGGAACAATTACTACAATAATAGCGCGTCACCTATTAAATACATTTTAGACGAACGAATTCAATTTATATGGTGAAATATCTTCGGAAAATCTCCATTTTGAGAGGAACTCTTTATTTGAAGTCCAAGAAAACCTACAAAAGTATATAACAGCGTTTGGGATGGTTGTTAGCAAACTGGTGTTTCTTAAAATCGGTTGTTTTGCCCAATTTTACAGCCGTTGCTTTTTCCTACGATCCAGCCGTAGCTTCTTTCCTCCTGATCTCACTGATAGATGCAACAGTGAAATGCCTCGTCTCCCTCCAACTGATCGGCTTCGACGATAAAATGAACCTCTCACCACTCGACGACAGCCTGCACCTCTTGCCTTTCCCAATCTCAACTGGTTTGCCTTCCGTGTCCCGCAAATCGGGCTCGATCTCGTTGCCCCCTCTTCTCAAGTACGCCTCTTTGTGAAATCTCGTCGCCCCCTCTTCTCAGTTCAGGCATTAGTGAAGAGGTGCTACTAGTTGGGGTGTAACTTTTGCTTAAACTCTAATGATCTAGAATTTTGAAAGAGGAGAGAATTTCATCATAGCGCAAACATGACATATAAATAAAAATAAAAAAATGATATATGAAAAAAAAATATTATTCAATATTTCATTTAATTTCAAAACAACTTTTTCAAAATTTTATTTTGCAAGCTTCATTTTATTTAAATAATTTTTAAATAAAATTTTATTTTTCACAAACAATATTTTTATTATTAGCAGCTCTTTAAAAAAGCAACAACGCCACCAAACGAAATCTTCTAGTAATTAATTTTTTTTTTGGCAATTATATTTCGAATTGAATATACCAGGAACATATTTTCAAAATGGTCAAAATAGGTGACGTGTATTATTATCAGAATTTGACTGAAATAGCATCTACCCACTTAAAAAAAATATGGGATCGCAGCAGCTAGTGGACACATGATACGGCCGATGTGGACCTGAATAAACTCGGGCACCACCACCCACTAACAGTGTGTTTAAGCTCTGTAATCTGAGGATTACTCATTTTTAATCACCGTGATTAATTGTACGCGAATCTTAAAGAAAGTGGGTGGCGGGCCAGGTGGCCCACCCTCCTCCCAACTTAGATGCTTAAAAGTTAAAATCAAATTATTTATTTGTAGCATCCAGATTAAAATTTAATTCTTGTCCCACCCAAAAAAACAATAAGTGCAGGCCACTTCTTCCTCAAATCAGTTATGGAGGTCAGTATCATCCAAAAAAAATGCATGTGCTACTTCGCCAACACATGCATGAATCTTCTTTCTCATTCGGACACTGTTTTTTTTCTCCGAGGCTCTCTTTGACAACCCTTTTCCACTCTGTTCCGGCGTGAACGGCCTGGCGAAATACTGTTTGGCGCGCTCCGGCTGAGAACGTCCAGCGTGAAAGGGTGTCGGCCCGGTGTTTTGGCGTTGTTGGGAGGAGCGCTAGTCGACCGTTTAGAACGGTCGTTTTCTCTCTTGCGTCGCGGACCGGAAGTCAAACAGAGCCGAACCGAGCCCGCAAGCGTTCAGGTGATGCAACTCTGAAACACCCCTTCTTATTGATAGTTTTCCGTTCCCAGTCGATAGCCGCTTCCCCTTCCGATCCATTCTACCACGTACTCAACGATCCATATTCATCTTTTTTATGCTCAGTGAATTAGCCTCCATAATTGATTTGAAAGTGAGAGAGACAGATCCACCAATCCGACGATTTCGATGCAAATTGAATCCGTTTAGGGTAACCACTTGTCAGAAGATCACTACGATAATTAGAAATGTTTACTAATATACAAGTTTATATGAAAAATATTATAATGCATGAGCAGAACCAAGAACCAATTAGAACCAAACTAAATTTTTCTATTCGAATCTGGTTCAATACCATTGGGACATGATTAGTCCCGATTTCAAAAAGCCAAACCGAACATATATGAATCAGTTCTTAATTTTGGGTGAAACCAATCCGAACCGAACCGAACCTAATTCCACCCGCTCCTCCAAATTTCACAGGATGGTTGGCATAGTTTCAATACCACTACACAATACAAATATTACAAAAATAGGAATTCTTTTATAAGCACATTATAGCATCATCAACGTTTAATGGAGAGTAGAATATTATTTATATATTTAAAAAATGATGAATTAATGATAAGACAGAGAATAAAGAATGTTGACCGGCTGAGGCATCATATGATTCATAGCTCATGATTCAATAAAAGCCACATGATTAAGCATTAATATATTTAATTAAAAATACGGAGACTAGTGGGCTGAAAATAATTATTGGCTTATTAGTTGTTAATATATTTAATTTTTAATTAAAATTAAACGGTAGTCTTTGCCCACGTGGCCGTGCGCCATTATCGTTTTTTTTTAATTTCCTAATCATTACGATTCCGTTAATCAATGACTCCGAGATGATTGGCGGAGAAACATTTAATGGAAATTATATTTTAAGGAAAATAATCAAAAATTATGTGATTCAAACTTCAAAGGCACGGATTCCTCATTATTCGACCAAGTTGGCGTGGGTGTTATGTAGAGAAATATATAGGTGCGGATAACACATTGTGATTTTTAGGTGCGAGTGTAAATTCATGTGTGGGTTTGCAATCCAACAATGTAAAATCTGTTGTGTGATCGAGTTTTCAATCAATCACATGTCAAAAATTGTGATTGCATAATGTTAAATGTAGGGATTTTTACTAACTTACATGTGTTATACATACGAATGAATAAGTTGTTTTACATACAAGGATTCTCTATTTGAGTCAAATTTGATGTATACATTTTAAGGATAATATTTAATTTGTGATGATTAGACGGGTTTATTAATCATATCATTTTAGATTTTTTATTTAATCAAAAAATTATGCACATTCAGAAAAAATGGGAATCAATTTTTACTGTGAAAAGAACCTTCATTTGTGTTGAAACCAGATCTCGGTCCCAAGAAGAGTTCGGACCCAAGGGGTGTAACGTGCACCTACTTCTCCCGAATCTGGAATGTTGACTGGTAGCAAAGAACTATGGAACAGACTCTGAGCTACAATGAGTGGGTCCCGCCACACACCCGGAAGGTTTCAGAGAACTTCCCCTCCCAAACCAATGCAGAAGCTGGGCACCTCGGAGGGCACTTGAACCCAACTGAAACTGACTAGAGGAGGAAGAAGCCAAGGAATTGGATCCCCCCAAAGGTGTCATTAAGGGTCTATTTATAGTTTTTCTAGTTTGGCCTGCCAATAACGACATCTCGCATTTTGGTTTTACTAAATGCACCCTAAATTGTCATGCCGACACCCAAACTCCACTCTCAAGAAAGACTATTGGCACACCCAAAGGGCCTGCGAGTACTCCCGACGAGTGCCCCCTGACGAGTGGCTCCTGACGAGTGTCTCGGGCGAGGATGAGTGCCTCCTGACGAGTTCCTCGGGCGAGTGCCTCTGACGAATGCCTCTGATAAGTGCCTCAGATGGGTTCCTCTGACGGGTGCTTCTAACAGGTGCCTTTGGCGGGTGCCTCGTGACGAGTGCCCCTGACGAGTTCCTCTGACGAGTGCTTCTGACGAGTGTCTCGAACGAGTGCCTCTGACGAGTGCCCCCTGATGAGTACTTCTGACGAGTGCCCCCTGATGAGTACTTCTGACGAGTGCCCCCTAACGAGTTCCCCAAGGCGAGTGCTTCTAACGATTGCCTCTTGACAAGTGCCCCATGACGAGTGTCCCCTAAAATGCTTAGGATCTTGATGATATGCGGGTTATACAAAATCATCGCTTTTTTCGAGCTCGATACAGACTCAGAAAAACAACGTAGAACTCGCATATCGGATTGACGGGCGTTAGGGGCCATTTCCCTCAACGTCTCTCCTAGGAGTGGAGCTCAACTGAAGAAGAAATATTTTTGTACAATCTCGTATCCAGCGAGTGGGCCCGTCAGGGGAAGACCTAGCCGAATGGTGTGTCGTCTAAGTCTCAGACGAGTCAGACCGACAAGTGTAGTGGGACCTCCCCGACTCGCTCAGGACGAGTGGCTAGGAGCGTGGGTGGCAAGTAGAGCTATAGGCTCGAACTTGCTCTGGGCCTATGGCAAGGGGTGGGTGAGTGGGGTAATCAGGCTTGCACTCGCCCTAGGACCCAGGCTGGCGGCGAGTGCCACTCTCATCGAGCACTCGCATCCCCAAGCGAGTGGCATTTTCATTGACCACTCGCCAGTGGTGTCTTTTACCAGATTGCCCATGTTGTCTTGCCAGTAGCCTCTCTAAACAGTAAATTTACCATGTTGGCAGACCAATTTGGGATACGTATAGTATTTTAGAACAGCGAGTTACGATGTTTGTAGACCAAGCTTGGAATTATATAAATAGATCTTGTGGGCACCTTTGGAGGGATTCCAGTTCTTTTGGCTTCTTCCTCCTCAAGTTATTTTAGTCTGGCTGTGAAAGCCCTCCTAGGTGTCTAGCTCAGCTTTTGGATTGGGAGGGAAAACACTCTAGAGATCTTCCGGGTGTGTGGTGGGACCTTCACGCTGCAGCCCAGAGTCAGTTTTCTAGTTCTATGTGACTGGTTATGAGTTCAAGTTCGGGAGAAGTAAGGGCAAGCTACCCCCCTTGGGTTCGAACTCTCGTTGAGACCAAGTTTTAGCTTCAATATTTTTGGTGTGGTGAGCGTGTACCATTACCTGCACAGAAAAATCTTGAGCTAAGATTCATAGTTGTAGGCGAGGGAGAAGTAGCTAGCTTGTGCTCTCGCCACCTTTGACGAGTGGTGTCACGGTCGGGATGCTGGAAGATTTCAAGAGGGAGGTCATACAAACCATTCACCTGGCATTTGTCGCAAGGAGCGTGTGGGCAACACCCTCTGTCCCGATGGTCGCTGTACAACCGCATACCCGGCCAAGTGGGACCCTCCCCAGGTAGCTGTGTAGTAGGTGTGAGGTCACCCCTCTTTTGGCCGTGTCGGGAAAAAATTGAGAGTTTGTGACAAAATCGTGGCCGTCCGTTCCTTCAGCTGGGATCCAATGGTTGAGCTGCCTCCCTGCTTCCTTAAGGCCGAGACTTGAGAAGGAAAGTCTCATTTTATTATTGTCATCATCTTTCTACAAGTTAGAGAGAGAAAGGGAGAGGAAGAAGGAGGAGGAGGAAGTGGAGCTGGTCACCTGTGATGCTGTGAGATTCCGACAAGAGGTCTGAGACCATCTTTACTGAGAAAAAGTTGTTGCGGTTTTTTCTATCCAGTTAGGAGCTCATGGCACCGAAGCGGTCTTCAAGGGTAACGACTTTTCTTCCTAGTCATGTGAAGGCGAATAGGGGGCATCTCCTATTGCCCTCGCGATCTCACGGCGAATAGGGGGCATCTTGTCCCCGTGGAAGCAGATTTTCTTCCCCCATCCCGTGAGGACTCGCCTTTAGCTGCTGCACAGCTAGGCAAGTATTTGAGGGCCCAGAGCGAGCTTCATCGACCGTCGGGCGAGTATCTAACTCAGCAACCCGGACTTGGGCAATCTTTAGCTCGGTCTTGGTGTCAGCGAGCTCTTGCTCGAGCTCGAAGATTTTCTTTATCGTCGTGATCTCGGCAGCCTGCGAATATCAACAACAAATAGTCAGAATATCGATCAGATAGAGTGACGTTTAAGGAAAAGTTGCATAGAGAAGTGCAAGCTACCCCATAGTCCTTCCATTGGACGGATTGGATCCCCAAGTCAATCGCCTTCTACGAGACAATCCTCAGCGCCTCCTGCGACTCGAGGAGCCTCTTCATTGTATAATGGCCCAGCTCTGTAACTCGCAAGAGCGCGTGAGCTGTCTGATGGGCGAGCACCTATGCGCTGAGATCCGGTAATTACTCGGCATCGGCTCGCCAATAGAGTGCAAAGACGACATCATAAGCCCCCCTCATCCTCCTCGTCTTCCAACCAGGCGGGTAAGTTGGTGCTCAGAGTCACCTTGCGCTCGTATTCAACCCAAGATACCAGCAGGAATTTGAAGGTGTACTTGCTGCTGCGCCCAAGATTATAGTTCAGGTGGAAGTATGATGCCCCGACATCCACCGACGACTCCCTCATATTGAAGAGTTTGTGGGAGATCTTTGCACGCTTTCTCGCGTGATTAGGAGACTTGACTTTCTCCATCCCATTGTACAGCTTCCTTTACAAGGAGCCCTCCTTATCACCAGATCGCGACTGGCTCTTGGAACCCGCGGAGGTGAGATCTCTTCAACATCAGCAGAAGGGTTTGCCGAACCTTGACGCGACGACGCGACTTCCTTCACCAGAAAAAGTTGTTCTCGCAGAAGTATGCGAGTAGCTGCAAAAGCGTAGAACAGTTAATAAGGTTGCAGTTGTAACATCCCCCGGACAACTAGACCCCCAGGTGAATTTGTCATGACTAGGTCATGACAAGGCCTTGGTAGCTTAGGAACCTCCTTGACACAGACCAAAAGTAGGGATTGCAGCACATTGGTCTGCAAATAGTAATTTCCAAATATTCAGCCTAGGGTTTGACTTAAGGACTTTAACTTGGCTCAGTAACCCCACCACAACACCCCAAGTCCATCTAGGAGCCCAGTGGGGACATTCAGGACCCATTGGGGCCAGTCAACCATAACCCTAATTAGGGCAAAATGGTCATTATCCCATCAATTGACCTAACTGACCATCACCATATGAATATGACTTCACTTCTAGGTCTAAAACATCATAAGAGACCTAGTAGACCAAAAATCCCCATCCTAGGGTCACCACAGGGCAAAATGACCAAAATACCTCTATTAGGTCAAAATGGTGATTTTCCATTAAACACCCCTATTGACCACCACAACTTCAGATTGATCACACCCCTAGGGTCATAACCTCATAGGGGATCCAATGACACAAAATTTCATGGTTTGGTCAACCCTAGGGCCCAGTTTGACCAAAAGTGAAACTAGGCCAAATTAGGTCATATTACTTGGACCTAGCCCAATCCCTTTGGGCTAGGCCCAATTTGAGTGGTCAACCAGCCTAGTAGGATGATATTAAACATGGAGGGAGTGAAAATTCGGCCATGGTGATTAGGAGAGAGAAATGGGGGTTTTCCCCAATTTTGAGGAGAGAGAAAGTGGTCATTCATGGCCATTAAGGTGACACACCCCTTGGCATCCCTCCCTTACACTCTCGTTCATCTTCTCTGATGAATTTGAGAAGATTCCATCCATTTCTAGGGAAATTATGGCAGGGGGATGCATAGGGTCGACCATGGGAGGTGAGGTGAAGAGGCCATTAATGGCATATGGGGTTAAAACCACTACAACCCCAATTAACCCCCATATCACCTTCACAAGCCTCGGAGCAGTGAAACCCCCCCCCCTCCCCATTTCCCGAGAGTTTGGAGGTCTCCTTGCAAGAAATCAGATGGCACCCAAAGCTTGGAGGAGGGGAAATGGCGGCCGGCGATTAGAGCAAGGGAATACCCCAAATGAGGTCCAATCCTTCTCCTCTGTATGCGTGCTAAATCTATACTTGTTTAGGTTGAGAAGTCAGGCTCAAACGAGCCAGATCGGAGAGAAAAATTCCTTGAAATTCCATGGAAAATGGAGGTGATGAGTTCGCCGGAAACCGCCCCTCCGGCGGCCGTGTCGCCGCCCCGCGATAACCACCACCTCAATGAAGGTGGTGGTGGTGGTCGGCCAGGGAGGTGGTCGGAGTGGACGGAAATGGCCTGAAATGAGCTCCAAGTCGGGCTAATCCCATCCCTTGGCTGGAGCTTGAAGATGAGCAGCAGCCCTTGGATGTTGCTTCAAGATTCGTGCAAAATTTTATTCTATTTATTATTATTTTTTCTTTGATTATAATTGCAGTGTATAGAATTAATTTTTAAAAATACTTATACCACTCTACAGAAAAAGTGGTCAACGTAGAAAATGTAGCCATTGATGTCTAGTGTAATATAAATTGATTTAACTCAATTTGGAGTCTTGGTTAGACCACAACACTCATTTTGGTGAGGTCTATCCATAGGGTTGTCCAGAGATTAATTTAAGTGCCCACTCCAAACCATACATCCAAATAATCTGAAATTTCAGGAATGGGCTATTCTTAACTATATCTAGGACATATCCAAAAATCAGAATTTTTGAAAAAAAAAATCTATAGTTTTTAGAAAAATTTAATAAACCAATTATAAATTAATTAGGTGTCATAAATACCTCAAAATCCTCCCAAATTTGGTTGAGTGGTCTTAGAGAGCATTTTAGGGCTCTGGTAAAACTTTCATCTCCTTTGGAGATGTTTCGATTAGGTTTTATCCAACCCTAGGTTGACCCTTATAGTGTTAATTAGGTCAAAACACCCCCTTTGGGTTTTGAGTGGTCAAATCACCTCAACAGAGGCTGATATTTTGGCCACTGACTCTCTATAGTATGACACACCCTCCAATGGAATTTGGGGCAGTTAAGATCAGGGTAGCCCTAGAACCCTAGGGTAGGTCCCTTAATGAGGATTTTTAGGGTTTGAAGGTCATGAGGTTAAATGACCTTGGAATGACTTGAAAATTGGTAGAGAGGACCATAGGGTTAGTATAGTCCTATGTTTAAAATTTTAGGGAATTTGGAAGCCTTAAACCATCTCAAAACCCTAACCATAGTTTAGGGCACCAAACCTAATTTGGAGTATTAGGCTATCAAATCACTTTAAAATCACTTGAAATTTGGGCAGGGTAGTTCTCTGGTAAAAATATTCCTAAATTAATTTTGGTGAAACTTTTGGGCTATTAAAATCAGTACTTCATTTTCAACCCTAGATGTGCCCTTAAAGATTACTATGTTGATTGTGAAGTTTCTGTTTATTAAAAAATTGTGAAACCTTGGAATCAGACATTTTATATCATGATAGAGCCCTTTGTATTATTGTTTAAATTTTTAGATGACTGTTTCAAGTACTTGCTTCATAAAATTATGATTTGTGATTTCTGATCAAAAATAGGAACAGAGCCGCAATATTTTCAAAAACTTTATGAAATTAAGTCAGAGAGTGTTTCTGACCATTATTATTGTCTTGTAATTTTTTCATGATTTTTAGATGAATAAAACCAGTACTTACTTCACAAGCCTGTAAATTTGGAAGTTTATATTTAATTAGATTTAGAACCCTTCATGTGTGAGGAAAATTGTAAAACTTGGTTATTGTGGATTTTAGATTATTATCAGACTTTTGGAATTTTCTTATACTTATTAGATGAGTGTTTACAGTACTTACTTCATTAAACAATGATTATGTAATTAATAGTTATAAATTAAATTAGGGGCAACTATTCAATGTAAAAATTATGAGACTACTTTTAGGGTGTTTTAGGCCATAATAGTCCTACTGAAGTTTTATTATAGTTTTTAGAACAATATAGCTGACATTTTCATCATTAGATGGTATTATTGACCTTAAGTTCTAAATTACGAAAGGTAGGTCTAATCACCTCTGAAAATTCTCAAACCTTGGATTTACTGTTTAAATGTCACCTAGTATTTATCATAATTTTTTGGTGATTTGTTTCTGAACTTAGAGAGCACTTCATGTTCAAAGTAGGGCATTTGGAGTCTAGGGTTAATTAAATAGAATGCCCACAAGTTAGGAAAATTATGAGACTCTGGATTTAGTCTTAATAGGTCATGGTAGACTCCTAGTAATTGTTAGGGATCTATTGGAAGAGTAATTAGGGTACCCCCTAATGGGAGCACCATGTAGCTTAGCATGGTTTGCATATAGTGGATAGGTCAGAAATAGGTTAACTCGGAGAGCTCAAACACACACTTAGGGTAGTCACACTGAAATAAAAGAGAGGTTTGATCAAGGGTAGAAATCAATAACATTAAGTGCCTTGGAAAGGGAACTTTGGGCTTCATCCCATCGTAGTTCCTAGTACCGCCGCGCCCCTCACTGGGTAGATCTCGGAAGTCCAGGGTTAACCTTAAACCATAAGAATAATATGGGCAAGAGTAACCCTAATAATAGTTTCACCTTACACTCACACTTGTACACGTATGGAGATAAATTGGTAGTGAAAGGATAGCATAGGCCTGTGGCCTAAGGGCTTACTGGTAGAGTTAAATGGACTCGGTATTGATTTGGAAGTCCGGGGAGCTGGATGCTCGGGGACTTGGAAAAAGGAGACTTGATTAGTCTAGGGAGTCGTGGGCTCGGGAATATGGTGAACTAGTAGGCTCGGTAGTCTAAAGAGCTGGAGGCTCGGTACTATAATTAGATGCAAACTATCATGGTTGCATGTGAATAACATTGGTGGGTCCTCGGTATTGGACGATCGAACACACCGTCATCGGTACGTTGACTCGGGGAGACTAGCTGGTTTTCTTACTGCTTTTACTTACTTGCTACTCCTTACTGTTTACTTTTGTTACACACTTGTTTACTCATGTTTACATATTGTGATACCCCTGTCATACCTTATTATTTTATTCCTTAGGGTAGATGTCACATGCTTGATTACGCCCTGCGTTTGGTCCTCCTTCTCACTCCTTTCTGCCCGGTGCCTAGGAGCCACGGGTAGAGGGGTGGGGGATTGTTGACTGAGTCTAGTTTGACTGATGGTCATTTGACCACCATATTTTAGGTGCTCCAGATTGGAGACAGGGAACAGCCGTAGGAGACGCAGTACCAGCAGGGTATGGTACAGATGGAGATGGGCCAGTGTAGCTCGGGTGGACTGGCATCCGGATCCGTGAGTGGAGCCGAGTATTAGTAGTTTTACTTTTATGAGTGGATTGTAGTGAGGTTATCATGTATCGGGCTTAAGCCCGCATTTACTTTCTGGCGTTGGTACTTAGACTTTCTTCTGGTGTTGACTTGATTTATCGCAGGATTTCCTCCTTTATACTATTGTGGACTTGGATGCTTACACTTTCATTCGTTATACATTCTGTCGATGGTGATTGAGATGGCCGACAAGATCGGCGTTTTGTGGTGTCGACCATCCTGGTGGATGGTGTCACCGCAAAAATGGCGGTTCTGGGCCTAAGACCCCGGTGGATGTTGCAAAAAAATGGGGTCTTACAGCAGCAACTATCAGAATCAAATCAGCAAGTATAGTAAGATCTCGCCAAGTTATATACCATTGTCGGGGAAGACTTTGGCAAGCGAGTTGATGTTCAGACACTAGTGGATGACGTCAAACCGACGACCATGAAAGGCTTCAAATATATTCTCGCGTGGACCCTCCAGAATGTGCGGCAAAAACGCGATTTTTGGTGGCTGATGTGGCCTGCGTGGCACCCCTTCAAAGTCGCTGGCGACGAGAACCAGGTACTTGCCCCATCAGTGGACCTTGTTCGCCTTGCCGACCAAGGTGCAGACATGGATGATAAAGAAGATGACACCCTCGGCATTCGCGACGATGATGAAGATCTTCCTAAATACGGAAAGATCAAAGGCTATATTCTCTTTCTGCAGGAAGTAGAGAAATCTCATGATCATTGTCACCCCGTTCGGATTGATCTGGGCGGGGACGATTCCGAAGTACTGCAGGATTTGGCAGTACTCCGACAACAGAGGAAGTCGCAAGCCGACTTCAAAGTGGCGGAGGGGAAGGAACATCTCACCCTCGAAAAAGGTGTTTAGTCACTCGGACTGGGCAGGAAGCCTGACCGAGTACTCCTCCGGCAGATGTCTCTTGCTGAAATCCTCTAAGTCTCGCTCGGTAGCAACAAACTTCTTAAAGACAGCCTCAGTGAAGTTGATCGCATAGGTCTGCCGGTGAGCATTGACATCATCGCTAACCATCTTTTTTGGCGAGTAGCGAGCAGTAGAAGATCGAGGAATAAAGAGCGAGTAAAGTTCAGTGAGAAGGGCAATGCGAGCAAGATCGAAATACTCGCGAGACGGATTCAGAAAATGCAATAGAGTACTAAAGACCCACCTACCTTTTCTTTTTATAGGCGGAGGTCTGAGGGGTATATCAATCTCGTGCGAGTATCAACCTGACTTGTGTGCTAGCAGACAAATCAACCTTAGTTACGAATCCTATCTCGCGTAAATTCAGTGAGAAGATCGCCAGCTCGCCTAAACCTGGACAGCCAACTCAAGTAATTGCAGAATGAAGATGAGTATCAACATAGAAAAAAGCATCAACACAAAAAAGCAAATCGCAAGATCAATTGCGAGATACAAACTCGCCATCTCAAATAAAAGAATATCGCATGGTTCATTGCAATGTCGTCAAGGGCGAGGACAAATATATATAAAAAAATCCAAGTCCTAAAAGTTCGCTGCTTGGGATGAGGTGTATGTCGCCTGGCCCAGTCCATCTTGTGCGCTCGTCGATAGTGCTCGCTCGCCACCGGCATCGCATCGTCGCCCTGACGCAGCTGGTCCTCCATCCTCGCCAGTCGCCTCGTCGTGTCTATGCTTGCTTGCATTCCAGCATGCTCCTCGTGATGAAGTTGTACGTTATGATCGGTCATTGATTATCGCCGCTTCAACTCATTGATCATATAGGAGCAAGAAGCAGGCCTCTTAAGCCGCAAGTCGCTCCAACAACTCTTTTATCATTGTCATCCTCACCTCCAGTGTCGAGATCCGGCGATGGGGCTTGCAAATGGTGAGTTGGCCAAACTGATCAAAGGAGGTGGAGGTGGAGGCAGAGGAGTGC
Source organism: Platanthera guangdongensis (assembly GCA_039583875.1). Lineage (NCBI taxonomy): Eukaryota > Viridiplantae > Streptophyta > Magnoliopsida > Asparagales > Orchidaceae > Platanthera > Platanthera guangdongensis. The sequence continues at coordinate 168,176,911 of CM077161.1, forward strand.
TCATCGTTGGTTACGATGAGGTAGTCATAGGGTGAGGGCCCTTGCTCACCCTAAGTTGCGAGGTCTTCATCACAGGAGGATCTTTTTTCCTCGCCTCAGGAGTTTGTTTTTTTGGCCTCTTCTTGGGACTGACATTGATCCAAATGGTGTGTCCAGATCGCAATTATTGATGAGCTTCAAGGGCAACCAACGGAATTGATCGCAGAGGAGCGACATACATATGCTCGCTAGAAGCAGTCAGCGGAGGAGCTGCGAGTAAAGAATAAAAGTCAGCAAAAAGTATAAAATTGTTAAGCAGCCCAAGGAGTCATCAGCGAGATAGAAACCTTGCGGAGCAGCAAGATCTGTTTGCAGCTGTGACTGGGACACAGCAAGGTCCATGGCACGGGGAGAAAACAGCGTGGGGAGGCGAGAAGCTTTGGGAGCAGATTGCTTGAGAATGTTGCTCAACCCGAGATCGTGGAGGAGTTTCTTAGTGTGGGCAGGAACGTCAAAATTGTCAGTCGGGTAGGCGACATCCTCGGTGCCCGGAGGCGGGTTGTCAGTTTTCAAGGCGAGCGATTTATTCTTCTACTTCAACTTCTTCTTTTGGGGCAGAGGAAGGTCAGCATCAACTTCGCCCTCTCGCGGCATTTTCAGACTTGTTGGCTCGAGGAATCCAGACAAAGTAGCAATACTCACTTGGTAGACTTCATCGACAGACTTCGACATCGTGTGCGAGATCAAAAGGCGTGCCTCAAAGCCCAGCCACTCTCCTTATTTATAGAGTTCAGCAGACATCTATCGGTAGCGAGTAACTCAGATACTCGCTAAAGTAGCTCGCTAAATAAGTGTTGGATTTTCTTTCTGAGCTCCTTCGTCGCTCGAAAAGAGCAGCGATTGTGTATAACTCATATTTGTCGAGGGTAGACCCTCCCATATCCAGGTCAGCAAGAGTCAAAGTCAACTAGTCAAGACAGAAGTCAGAGTCAACGTGGAAGACTGTAGAATGCCTGGACGAGTACGGTGAGCTCCCCTCTCATACTCGTCGGGTAGTCGACTAGGCCAGTTACTCGCTCAACCTGAGCGAGCTCCCCCTAAGAAGTCTCCTAGTCGCCAGGAGTGGGGCTATAAATAAGACCCCTCCTCCTCTTGTATTTGCCTATAAATAGGACCACATGGGTACAAGGAGATGGACTTCAGAATCTCGCAAAAGATCTCAACCACCTCATTTCCTAGAGTTTGAGCTGAGCCTTTGGATCCTTTCTCCAAATAGACAAGTTGCAAGCTAGCGTCTATCCAATTTAGTCGCCGCCTTCAGTTAGTCGTCAGCTAGAATCTACCACGTACGTTGTTCGGTCATCTTTGGTTGTGGAGGGGAAGCTTCTTCTAAGCATTCGGGTATGTGATGGGACATCCCTACCACAGCACCTGGGATCCTTTTTGGAGTTTGTCTGTTTCTGCGTCCTAGCCCATTATTCGTCAAGCACGACCGCTGAACCGGTAACCTTAGGCTGACTTGATCCGAATTTTGGAGTAGAGATTTTTTCGGCTTCAACAATATTCGTTATAAGTTGGGCATTTGCGATCTTTATGCTCCTACTTGAGGGGGTATTACCGGGCAAACATTTTGATATTATGTTATTTCTGAGCTTCCTTTTTTAGGTTGGTGTAGACTTGTATGTTACCTTCTATATAGAGAGAGAATATGAAAATAGATCAAGTTAGTGTGCTCCTGGATGTACAGGAAGCGGGATTTCTCTTCCATTTTTGTCGATCTTGGCTGAATGGTTAATGTGCACGGGTAAATCCTTCCATCATCTCTTTTTTTTATCTGCCAAGTTTCTTTCATCATTTTTGATGGTCGGGTAACTTAGGTTCTGTTAGGCGGACTTATTTTCACCGGTCAAGCAGTTGTTGGGAATGCGAGCGAACAATCCCGACCAGAGCACCTGTTGCAAATTTGAGCGAGCACCTGTGCGACCGCGTTCAGCGGTATGCAAGCGGAAACAACAGTACAATACAAAAATAAAAGCAACAAAAGCACAGAAAAGCACACAGGAAATTTTTAACGTGGAAAACCCAAATCGGGTGAAAAACCACGGGACGATCGGAGTCCAACCCGGAAAGCCTCCACTAAAAGTGTGTGAAAAATCACACGCACGGATTACAGGCTTTCCCTCCACCGATCCACAAAGGATCTTCACCAGCTTCACACTACACAATACAATAAATAACAACAGAAAAACTGCAAGTTACCGACAGCGGCGGATGAGACGGATTACACAAATCCTCTCCAAGATGCCTCTTCGAATCCTTGCCAATATCTGCTCCAGATCCAATCCGTGTAGGCAAAATACTCTTTGTCAACGTCGTACAACGACGTCCGAAAGCTCTCCCAAACTAAGACGATTGCCGCAAAAGCCTCTCTAGATCTTTCAATGCTTGAGTTTGGAGAGAAGTGGATGTCTTACCTCTCCTCCTTCATCCCTATTTATAGGTCAAAAATCAAGGAGGTAGGTGTGGTAGATGACATGTGGATGAAGCTTCCATGAAGCTTCCCTCGGTCAAAAACACATGTCATTTGACATGAAGCTTCCTTTGGACAATTTCCTGGAAGCTTCCTTTAAGAGCACATGTTAAATTCCAGTTCAAAGATGGCTAATCCTCTTTCATACTTAGGAGAAAATTTATCTTAACAAATCTCCCCCTTTTCGACTAAGTGAAGAAAGTTTGTCATTCTGATAATCTTCCCCAGAGTCTTTAATTTGCCTCCCGCCACGTCCTCCATCAATGTCTCTACATTTGATCAGCAACACCAAATTCGAGTTAATGAGACTCGAACTCAACAGTTTTTTCCACAAAGGACGGGAACTGTACCCAACAAATCTCCTCCTTCACATCGAGGTGGAAGAAACCGCCATCCCGGCGATTCTAACGCAATGCTCAAACTTCCCCCTTAGCACAGTTTTGGTCAGCATGTCTGCCCCGTTGTCATCCGTGTGTACCTTCTGAAGATCAAGCTCCTTCTGCTCCAGGACATCTCGTATCCAATGATACCGAGTGTCGATGTGCTTCGACCTCGAGTGGAACGTGGGGTTCTTCCCCAGGTGAATAGCGCTCTGACTGTCACACAGGAGTGTGTATCGGTCCTGAGTGAATCCAAGTTCTTTGATGAACCTCTTCATCCAGAGTAACTCCTTCCCAGCCTCAGTGACCGCAATGAACTCAGCCTCCGTGGTGGACAGTGCAACGCACTTCTGCAGCCTCGACGCCCACGAGACAGCTCCCCCTGCAAATAGAATCAAGTACCCTGACGTCGACCTCCTGGAATCCACATCTCCAGCCATGTCCGCATCAGTGTAGCCCAACAACTCTGGCTCACTGTCTCCAAATCTCAACGTCAAGTCTGAAGTCCCTTGCAGGTATCTCAGTATCCACTTTACTGCGCTCCAATGCTCTCTCCCAGGATTGGAGAGAAATCTACTGACTGTCCCAACGGCATGCGCAATATCTGGCCGCGTACACACCATCGCATACATAAGACTTCCAACTGCAGATGCAAACAGAACTTTCTGCATATCCTCGATCCCCTCGGGTGTGCTGGGGCACTGATCAGCGGTAAGCCTGAAGTGAGCTGCAAGAGGCACGCTCACCTTCTTTGCCTAATCCATATCAAACCTCTGCAGCACTTTGCGGATGTACCGCTCCTGTGATAACCAAAGAAGTCTGGCTCCCCTGTCTCTGTGAATGTGCATCCCTAAAATGGTCTTCGCAGCACCCAGATCCTTCATCTCAAAAGTGGAACTCAATTGCCGCTTCAACTCAGCAATGCGAGCAGTGTTCCTCCCTACGATCAACATATCGTCCACGTACAACAGCAGAATGACGAAGTCCTCTAAAGCATACTGCTTGATGAACACGCTGTGGTCAAGGGTGGTCCTCCTGAAGTCGATCTCCCCCATAAAGGAATCAAACTTCCTATATCATTGCCGCGGGGCCTGCTTCAGGCCATATAGACTCTTCTGCAAGCGGCACACCAGACCTTCCTTCCCTCTGACACTGAAACCCTCAGGTTGCTCCATGTATAGCTCCTCCTCAAGATCGCCATGCAAAAAGGCGGTCTTGACATCCATCTGCTCTATCTCCAAGTCTAGCCTCGCAGCGAGGCCGAGTATAACACGAATAGATGACATCTTCACCACAGGCGAGAAGATCTCATCGAAATCGACACCCTGCCGCTGTCCAAAACCTTTCACCACCAGCCTGGCTTTGTATCTGGGAGGTGTGGAGGAGTCTCCCTGCTTCACCCTGAAGATCCATCGATTCTTCAAGGCCTTCTTGCCCTTAGGCAATCTCACCAGGTCATACGTGTGATTCTTCTGCAGCGACTGCATCTCCTCCTGCATAGCAACCATCCACTGACGCTTCTCGGTGCTCTCCACAGCCTCGTCAAAACTCTCAGGCTCCCCCGCATCAGTCAGCAGTATGAACTCTGATGCAGAATATCTAGCAGACGGGTGCCTGGCTCGATCAGACCTCCGCAGGGCAGGCTCAGGGGCCGGTGCAGGCACATCATCAATAATGTCCTCAGTGACTCCCGGTTCACCATCAGTGGTGATATCATGATCCGGAAGGGTATCAGTACCCTGTGTTGGCTCAGGTTCAGCGGCCTCCTCAGTGTCGTCATCTCCAAACATAGGTGACTCTGCAGCAGTACGAGAGTCAACCTCAAACTCAACAGTCCCCTCAGGATCACCAACAGTCCGATCCTCACAGAAAACAACATCACGGCTACGTACAAGCTTCTTCTCAACTGGATCAAAGAACTTGTACCCGAACTCTCCACTATAGCCGTACCCCAAGAAAATGCACTGCCGAGTCTTCGAATCCAACTTTGATCTCTCGTCCCTGGGGACGTGTACAAAGGCTTTGCAGCCAAATACCCGCAAGTGACTGTAAGAGGGGTCTTTCCCATACCAGACCCTATCTGGGACATCCTCCGGCAACGCTGAGCTCGGCGAGAGGTTGATGACATGCGCTGCAGTAAGAAGAGCCTCGCCCCAAAACATCCCTGGCAGCTTTGACTCAGATAGCATGCACCGAATCCTCTCCAATAGTGTCCGATTCATCCTCTCAGCTACGCCATTCAGCTGCGGCGTCTTTGGCGGGGTCTTCTCATGTCGGATGCCGTGGTCCCTGCAGTACTCGTCAAACGGACCAATGTACTCTCCCCCGTTGTCGGACCTGATGCATCTCAGCCTCTTCCCAGACTGTCTCTCCACCTCAGCGTGGAATCTCTTGAAAGTATCGAGGACCTGATCTTTGGTCTTGATAGCATAGACCCAAAGCTTCCTCGAATGATCGTCGATGAAGGTAACGAAGTACAAAGCTCCTCCTCTAGTGTGGACCTTCAGGGGTCCGCAAACATCTGTATGAACCAGCTCCAAAGGCTCTGATCTCCTGGTGGACGTGTGGCTCTGGAATGAAATCCTGTTCTGCTTCCCAGCCATGTAATGGTCACACCTCTCCAAATGATCACCAGAAATGTCACTAATGAGCTTTTTCTTCGCCAGGCATCCCAAACCCTTCTGGCTAATGTGTGTCAGCCTACTGTGTCATAAGGAAGTGGATGCCTCATCCCTGACGGAGTTGGCCTGAGCAGCTTCAGTCCTCCCCTCCATGTAGTACAGTCCAAAATCTCTGTAGCCCCTGGCCATCACAAGTGATCCCCTGATCAGCTTCCAGAAGTCTCCTCCAAAGACACTCAGGTGTCCATCTCCAAGTCTGCCAACAGATATCAGATTGAAACGGATGTCTGGCACATGTCGCACATCCCTCAGAATTAGTAGGGCTCCAGTGCTTGTCTTCAAATGCATGTCTCCACGCCCAATTACCTTAGACGTATCCCCATTGCCCATCCTCAACACCCCACAGTCATGAGTGGTGTAAGTGGCAAATAGCTCCCTGTTGTGGGAGACATGCGCAGAGGCTCCAGAGTCAACGATCCAGCATCGGTCGTCACACGAGAGTGCAGCTGTGACGTCGTCGCCAATAATAATGATGTCGTCCTCCTCAGTCGAAATGGTGGCTGCGGTATGACCCTCATCTTTGCCCTCAGTGGCAATCCCCTTCTTCTGATCGTTCTTCAACGAGTAGCAGAATTTCTTGATGTGGCCCTTCTTATGACAGTAGTGGCATTCCACGTTCTGATAACGTGACTTCGACTTGCCCCTACTCTGACTCCTGTCCTCCTTCCTTCCTCGGCTCTTACTCCTTCCTCTCCCCCTGGACTCAGTAAAGAGAACGTCAGCTCGTGAAGAAGAGCCTGAAGTCCCCTGAGACTTTCGTCTCACCTCCTCATTCAAGATCCCACTCTTGGCGATCTCCATGGAAACAATCCCCTGGGGGGAAGAATTGATCAGAGAAACTCTGACCATCTCCCAAGAATCTGGAAGTGACTTGAGAAGCCACAATGCATTCACCTCGTCTTCGAATGTCACCTTCATAGCAGTGAGACGATCAATAATGCTCTGGAACTCGTTGACATGATCCAAAATAGGAGAGCCTTCCCGGTATCTGAACTCTCCAAGCTTCTTCAGCAAATATAACTTGTTGATGCCCGTGCTCTTGGCATACAAGGTCTCGAGAGTCTTCCACAGATCCTTTGCATCATTGATGCTAGCCACATGGTTGTAGACGTTCGGCTCCACGAATCGTCTGATAAACCCACACAGCTTCTGATGTTCCACCTTCCATTTTGCTGGATCCGTGTCCTTTGACATATCCTCAAAGATAGGAGCATGCCAGCCCTTCACATATATCAGATCCTCCATCAGTAGATGCCACTGGTGATAATTGGCACCATTCAACTTTATCATCTGCTCCGAACCTGATGATGACTCCATTATGCTCTGCCAACTGGCCGGACCGACCACTGATCTTTGAGTCAACTATCTCAAAGTATGCAGCTAGAGAGGATAGCCAGCGGGCCAATGGTCGTAAACTATCACTCCCAATTGCACACCCGAGATCCCGATCGACTCGTCCTGAAATCCCAAAGGTCAGCCCGGTATCTGCTCTGTCACTGAACGGCTCTGACACTCAACCTCGCTCTGATACCACTTGTTGGAATGCGAGCGAACAATCCCGACCAGAGCACCTGTTGCAAATTTGAGCGAGCACCTGTGCGACCGCGTTCAGCGGTATGCAAGCGGAAACAACAGTACAATACAAAAATAAAAGCAACAAAAGCACAGAAAAGCACACAGGAAATTTTTAACGTGGAAAACCCAAATCGGGTGAAAAACCACGGGACGATCGGAGTCTAACCCGGAAAGCCTCAACTAAAAGTGTGTGAAAAATCACACGCACGGATTACAGGCTTTCCCTCCACCGATCCACAAAGGATCTTCACCAGCTTCACACTACACAATACAATAAATAACAACAGAAAAACTGCAAGTTACCGACAGCGGCGGATGAGACGGATTACACAAATCCTCTCCAAGATGCCTCTTCGAATCCTTGTCAATATCTGCTCCAGATCCAATCCGTGTAGGCAAAATACTCTTTGTCAACGTCGTACAACGACGTCCGAAAGCTCTCCCAAACTAAGACGATTGCCGCAAAAGCCTCTCTAGATCTTTCAATGCTTGAGTTTGGAGAGAAGTGGATGCCTTACCTCTCCTCCTTCATCCCTATTTATAGGTCCAAAATCAAGGAGGTAGGTGTGGTAGATGACATGTGGATGAAGCTTCCATGAAGCTTCCCTCGGTCAAAAACACATGTCATTTGACATGAAGCTTCCTTTGGACAATTTCCTAGAAGCTTCCTTTAAGAGCACATGTTAAATTCCAGGTCAAAGATGGCTAATCCTCTTTCATACTTAGGAGAAAATTTATCTTAACAGCAGTTACGGTCGTATGAAAAAGATCTTAATTAAAACCTGATTCATGTGATCGTAATCGCTTGACCGGTGAAAATAAGTCACCCAAAACGAAACTTTAGTCTCTATTTGACACGGTGGTGGCAGTGGTAAATGCATGGATTAAACGTCATTTGTTAAGGATCACCTTACAAATATCATTTGTTTGAACATAAAAGTGGATGAAGCTCTTTAAATGGGTGTTAACAAATGTCAATTTAACCTTGTGTTCATGATCGTCACCACCGTGTCAAACGAAGCCAAATTGATTTGTCGCCTGGCGGTTTGGGCAGTTGGCTAGGTTCGTTTAGGGATATACCAACTATGCAGGACACCTCGCTGGAAAAGTGAATGCACTCGGAATTCGATAAAAATTTCACTAAGGTTATTTTTGGCGCGGCGATTTGGGCGCAGTGGCCCGCAGTTTTTTCCACTACCCGGCCAAACAGAAAATAGAAGCTCAATTTTTCCACCGCCCCACCGTGAAATCGCGAAATTCCAGTGATTTGGAGTCCTGAAAAATTTCCACGACTCCAAATCGTGGGCTGCGATTTCACAGAATTCTTCCGCGAATCTGCAGGAGGTGTTGATTCCGCTTCACCCTATTTCTCCAATCAGTCACACCGACCGGCATCTGTGTTGTTTGTCTCATTCGTTTCGCAGAACACCATCGGAGCTGCGCAAATGAGGGCGCTTGCGGAGGGGCTGGAGGCGAGCGAAGCGGCGTTCATCTGGGTTGTTCGGCCGTCGTACGGATTTGACATGAACTGCGATTTTAAATCAGAGTGGTTGCCGGATGGGTTTGAGGCGAGGATGGGTGAGAAGAAACAAGGGTGGTACTGTCTCATGAGGCTACGCGAGGGTTTTTGAGCCATTGCGGGTGGAATTCGGTGATGGAGAGTTTGAGCAGAGGGGTTCCGGTGATTGGGTGGCTGGTGGCTTCGGAGCTGATGGAGCAGGAGATGGGAGTGGGGGTGGAGATGACGAGAGGGGTGGTCGGAGAAATAGACGGAGGGAAGGTGGAGAGGGTGGTGAGGATGGTAATGGAGGGGGATAAGGGGAGGGAGACGAGGCAAAGGGCGGCGAGGAACAAGATGCAGGTGATGGGCAAAAAAGCACTAAAAATGTAGTTCTTCCAAACAATTTCGCAGATTCTGCCGACACACTGCGAAACAGCTGATTATTCCACCACTGCTTCTCACTATTGCTTATGTAGTCGCAATCATCATGCCAAACAGAGCCTAAAACTTCGACTCGTCGACAAAGGTCCAAGATCAGAAGCGATTTCTGGATTGGAGCTTTGGAATTCTAGAAATCGCCGGCCGAAATTTGCTTCTGTGGATTGTGGAATAATCGTCCAATCAAAATTCTTCGACTTAGGCTCGATTTGAGGGACTTACTTTCACCGTTCAAATGATTACAACTGCATGAACCAGGCCTTAATTAAGGTCATGTTCATGCAGTCGTAACTGCTTGACCGGTAAAAATAAGTCCCCCCAAACGAAGCGTTAGAATCTATCTTGTGTTTTTTTAATCGTGTTTCTTCTAGTGACTAGGCAAGGAGTAGCCCATGGCCACAAAGGGTCATAAGATCCCCTTCCAGGAACATCCGACGGCCAAGAAGGAGGCATTGTCGGTAACCACCCCCTTGTGTGGCCTCACTGCGACCTAATTCGGGACGGATTTTTCGCGAGCAGACGATTTTGGAGAGCCCAACCTGGCTCGAAATCACACCTAGTTTGTGTTGAATTTTTTAAAAATGAAAGTGACGGTCTGAGCGAACTCTCCGCGCGAACTGTGTGGACAGGGGTGGCGGCTATCAAGGTAGGCTAGTGTTCTGCATGCCACGTGTTCCCATAAGGTAACCGGGCGGATAGGTTTGTTATCTGCGGAGTTCGCTAAGTCAGGCGTGTTGCCGGCTCGTCTGAAGTTTGCTAAGTCCGGATTGACGACTGCTTTTGAGCTCGGGAGATTGACATGACTTTTGCCTTGGTCTTGCTCTGGTGGTGTGGTTTAGTGGATATCGTGGTGTTCGCCGGTTAGTGCGGACTGGTGCTTGTGTCTGTCGGTTTGTGCGTACTAGCTCTTCTATCCGCTGGTGTTGTGTTTGCGCCAGGGATGGCTGGTGGTGTGTACTTGGTCTAGATTTGTATCAAGTACAGGTTTGCTCAGTATGGGAGATCGCGCGGTTAGCACAGACTGTTTTCCCTATCCGCCGAGTTCAGCAGTTGTCAGCCTTTTGTGCTAGTTGCGGGCTCAAAGTGTGCGGACTAGAGTTGTGTCCGCAGGGTGTGCGGACTGATGGTGGTATTCGCAGTGTCCGTAGGTATGGCAGACACCCAAGTTTTTGGCCTTTGCAATCTGGCTCTCCGGCTTAGTTGCGGCGACAAGGCATACTGGTTTTGTGTCCACGCTGTGCGGATAAGCTTTGTGCTTGTCGCGAGATAGGGTGGTGTTCCTATCGGCTAGGGCGGTGATTACACTCCTCTCTATGCATATAAATAGGACCCCCGTCACATCAACAACACCACCGAATGAACAGTAAGTGAGCACGAGCGATTGCTGCGGACAGGTTTTTTTATCCGCGCGATTTGAAGAAGTTGACCGATTTTTTGCTCTACAGATTGTGCGAACAGCGATGAGAAGCCAAGGACTTGGTTCTGACTTCGGTCAGGGATCAGTGCAGACTCTGGGGTTATAATCAGCGGTTAGCAGCAGGTCGCGGCTTGCGATCAAGTGGTCTTCTCTTTGGCAATCTTTTCTCAGTTCAATAAGTTGTCCGTTTCTGACGGCTTGTTCAATTTGGCAGCAGTTGTTCGCGTTAATCTGGCGGCTAGGCAACCTCGCGGTTAGGCGGCTAGCAGATTGCGGACAGAGTTCAGCTTTGGAATAACGGGTTATCCACGCGGTTAGGTTGCGGTCTAGCGACTTAGCGGTTTCAGCGGACTCCGTAATGCAGCTTGGCCTAGTCGGCGGTTACTTTTTGAGTCCGCGCGTCTAGTTTGTGCTTTCTTGTTTTTGCTTCCATCGGGTACATCGGCGAATCATGTCTCGTCATATATGTCTAGCGCTGTAAAGATTTTTTATAGTACAAGATTTCTTATTCTTTTGTTTGCTTCCGGTTTACTTGACTTGATTTGATTTGATTTGATTTGATTGTGTGTTCCTTCTGGTTTACTTGACTTGATTTAGTTGTGTGTTCCTGTAACCTGAGTTCCCGTTTTCCGCACCTCCCAAATTTTTACAATTTGAGCTTTTCAGATTGGTCGCGGCGAGATATTCACAATCGTGATTTTATTGGTCCAATCCAACTACTTTCATACTGAGAGGTTCCCAACAAATTTTATTTTTTAAAAAAATTAGTAGTGCAGATGAAATAGATCAAGTGGGGGGGCCAAAGGAAGTAAGTACGACGTTAGAAAAGTGTGATGAAGGTCTTCGCAAGAAGAGGCATCATGCACTTGACGCTTATTATTATGAGAAAAAAAGAGAGAAATGTCTATACATTTTATTATTATTATTATTATTATTAAATTGGTGCATATAAATCGAGTTATTTCATATATATTAATATATGGTGGGTCGGTCTAGCCAAATCGGGCTGAGAAATGAGAAATTGTAGGGTCCGATCGCATCTCTTGATTTGGAAACACGCCGATACGATAACGCCATGTGTCAAAGCATTATATTGATGTCACTTAGGCAATAAAAAGAGGGGACTGTTAACCGCACTTATCATATGGCTATCCGCACCTCATTTTGTTTTAAAAAAAAAATTCTAAAATTTTACTCGCACTCCATCTCCCCCATTTTGCGGAAGCCGCACCCGTCTTCCTCTTCGCCGAGCTGCTCCCGTCTCCGACATCTTTCTCGCGTCATCTTACTCTATTAGATGTCTCACACACACCACTATGAGATATTTTTGGAAGTGTAAAAAAAATATCGAGGTGCGGTTATATTTTTGAATTACGATTAACAATGGGAGCGAATAACCAAAATCAAGTTGCGGTTAACAATCGCCTAAAACTATATTTTAGTTCAACTCAGTTCTTTTTACTTTCCAGTATAAAAAATTTGAACACGTGGATGAACCGTAGAGCAGAACACACCACAATGGCTAGGATAATGTTGACTTTCAATTTGATACAAAAACTTTACAACCACAACCTCTATCATATATGATATTCTTGAATTAATTTTGGGAATTGTTATTCGCAAATCATTTTTCGCTATCTGCAAATATTTGATATTCGCAAACTACTGTTTTTTAAATTAGCTATTCGCAAACATAATTGTTATCCGCAAATCACAGTTTTATAAATTAGCTATCCGCAAACATAATTGTTAGCCGCAATAATGACACCACAAATACATAGATATTAATAAACTTCCCAAAACATCATCATAATGTAATTAATTTCAGTTTTTCTAAAGTTCATACGAACATAGTTAACATTCAAAATAAGTCATGATTGTAGCCTAATATGACATTGCTTCAAACCGATGTTTTAGCCTGGAAAAATGAAGAAGATAATAATATTAATACGTTGAACTAAAACCTATACAATATGATTTAATATTAATATAAATAGTCCAAAATTTTGGCAAAACTAGACCTCTAAAGTTTCCTTGAAAATATTTAGCATCGTTTTTGACATAATTTGTCACTGTATTTTGTCAGTCTTTTTGTCTGCATATGAAGAAAAATTAATATTAATAGTTGTAACATGACCATTTGAAAAAAACTTTAAGTGAAATTGCATAAAAAACTTATACATACCACTTTTTATTATCAATTATCCAATGTCAGTAATGCACTTGATCCCGTTGTCGGCGGTGGTCCTTACAACCGTTCGTTGTAATACACTTTCCAATTTTTCGCAACTTGTTCGTGATATGTACTCCAAGAAGGAAAAATATGTGGCATCGGAGAGCAAACACTCAAGACTAACTGAATGAAGTGATTGTTATTTACAAACTCAATGCAAATAAGTGTTGGAACCTCATGCATTGATGAATGAAGTGGAAAATATGTCAAACTTTGCGTCTTTGACAGTTGAATCATTGCTACATTGTAACATGAACAAATAACTAGTCTCATATCCGGTAGTGTCATCCATTTATCAAATGACGTAATAGTTTCTATGCACTGTAGAGAGTCCAACAACTCTAATCTCCGATTGCTACTATATATATCATCATACACATCACGCCGAGTTTCAAGTTCCCAATATAAATCCTTTCGTACTTGTTGCCAACAACCAATTACATTCAATGCATCACTAACTACTTTGAAGCCACAATGACCGTCACCAGCAACGTCGTAGGCATCTACAATATGGGTAGACCAAAAGAGTGTAAAATGATGCCGAATCTTTATAACAAATTTTGTGTTTTTTGCGAACCGGCAACTTCATTCTTTGTTTTTTTTATTTACGTGACTTCCTCCTCCAATAATGCATATTCAAAATGAGAAAGGAGGCGTTTTGTAGACAAAATGTCTTCGTTAAATTTTTTGTAGCTTCCCTTTGGTCTACCTTTTAACTTGATTGGTACATTTGACTTCATAGTTTGACTCAATGTTGGATCTATAATTTCTCTTACTTTCCCTTTGATTTCTTTTTTTTTTGTTGTGCAGTTGAGTCATAGAATTTTTTGGACACCCCTTCAAGCTCCATGTCTATATTGTTCTCCAAGTCCACCTCAAAGTTCTCATTTAGGACTAACTGTTTCCAATGCCCGTGAACGAGACATAAAGGGAGTGCTTTTGAGTTATTAATATATGAGAAAAGTTCATGTGCGCATGACAACCACATTGTATACCTTTTATAGTGTGAGCACTTGTGTACTAACTTGAACTGCCCCCCTCTTTTAACTAAATCTTCTTTTTCTTTAATTAATGTCAAGGCTTGTATAGAAATCTTTCCCACTAAATCTGTATACAAAGGACTTGTGAAATCTTTGCTAACTTTGATACAACTCTCGTTAAACGACTGTTTAATTTCTGTATGTTGAAGCTTCAACATTTGATCGAAAGTGTTCCATATAGTTGTCAAATTACCAATTGAAACATCTAAGAATTTTTTCAATTGGTTATGTCCCCCCTCCACACGATTTGTACATTAGTTGCCCAAGTGGAAGTACTTATCAATCCATGCATAAATAAAACGATCTTTATAGGGCTCTAACCAAGTGGTAGTAACATAACTCAGTACATCAGAGTATAAAGATGAAAACTCAATAACCAAATTATTATAAGCAACATTGAAATCACTTTTCGTATCAACTTCAATCAACCTTTGTCACACCTTCATGAAACGTTCGAAATTCTTGCCACTACTGAACATATTCTTACAATTAGCTAGAATGTTTCTATTAATGTGCACACGACATAAAATATTCTTCGTGTGTGGAAATACATTGGTAATAGCATTCATCAAAGCAATCTCTCTATCTGTAATCATAACTGATGACAAACATTCGGGCTCAAAATGGGACTTAAAACATTGCAAAGCCCACTCATAACTTGACTTGGTGGTTGATGTCATTCCAACTATGCATAGTAAACGGCATTTGATATCTGTTGGTCTTATACTCTGAACGTCGAGCGTGGGGTGCGGCGAGGATTTGGTGTGGGTTGTGGCGGAAGAACTGTTGTTTGCGGATAAAAAAACCAAAAACCCTAAAAAAGAGTTAACCCGGTTTGCGGATAGCGGTTTGAGGTTTGCGAATATCAATTCCCTTAATTTTTGTGTATGTATGGATATTGTACACCCCCTTATTCACCGAGTGAGTCCATCAGACCAGGCGAGCGAGTCAAAGTGACCGGCCCGCATCAATGCAGTAGTCGGGTGAACCAAGATGGCCGGCTCGCTCCCGCCAAGGCTAATCGAGCGAGTCGTGCGAGCCAACCCATCCAACCCGCGCCTGCCTAGGCGACCTTATTGTCGGCTCGCCTCCGTATAGGGGCAGGCGAACCAATGCAGCCCGGCTCGCTCTCGCCTAGAGAAAAAAGGCGAGCTACGGAGCCAGGCCGCATATGCCCTGTAGAAGGGCGAGTTGACCCCATGTTCCTCGGCACTCGCCCATTGGGGTCCAGAGATAAAATTACCTAGATGCCCTTGCTGGGAGTGCAATATCCTTCCAGAATATGGGAGTTACGCTGTTGGCAGACCACTTTGAGCAGCATATAGCTGTTCAGAACAGCGGTGGTTGGTTGTTGGCAGACCGTTTTCAGAAAACTATAAATAGACCCAAGGGGGTACCTCAGAAGGCATGGTTACTAGTGTTCTGGTCTTCTTGAGCTTTCAGAGGTATCATTAGCTCAGCACTTGGCTAAGGAAGGGAAACGTTCTAAGATCTTCCGGGTGTGTGGTGGAACCTCCGTGCTAGAGCCTTGGGTCTGTTGAAATTTGTGAAGTGGAAGTGGTTGATGGGCAAGCCGAGCGGCCTGGGCGGACAGTGTTGGCGGACTGGGCGGACTGGGCGGACTGCGGCCTAGTGAGAAGTCTAGTGGAAGCCGGTTGTTCCTCTGAGCGGGTTGTACGGGTGAAGTCCGCGGACTGTGCGACCTTTTATCTGCGGATAGGGCGTTGGCTGATTGGTTTAGCCAAGGAGCGACCTGTGCGGATAGAGGCTTGCGGACTGGTGCATTGCTCAGTGGCCGTGGTGCAAGCTTGTGCTTAACGGCGGTTTGGCTCATGTCCGCGGGAAGCTTGCGGACTGGCATGTCTGCGGTATGGGCTGTTGCGGACTGGGCTTAGAGCATGGCTGTGGCCTTGTCGAGCTCTGGTGGTACAGCAGGTGCTTTGCTGTGGAAGACTTCGGCGGACTGGTGTGTGGAGTCCGGCAGGTGGCCATTGCTTTGGGCAGGTGTGCGAGTAGCTTGCGGACTGCTGGCGGTCTGTGTGCTAGGGTGTTTGGCGGACGGAGCTATGTCTGCCATGCTCGCATTAGGCCTTTGTTGGTTCTGGACTTGGTCACACTCTGTGCCAAGACCAGGGTGTCCGCGACATCCGCCAAAGTCCGTTATTGGCCGGGCGGACTGTTGCTAACTCTGCCTTTGGTCGTGGACTTGTGGTGGATAGAGGCTTGAGTCTTGTTCTATGCGGACTGCCTCGGGTTTGTGCGGACAGCCATTGAAGGGGGTTGCTGTCATGTAGTGGTTGTCGGCTTTGCGGGCTGATGCCTTGTCCGCGTAGCTTGGGCGGACTGATGAGGGTTCGCCAAAGTTGTCTTGCTCCTGGCGGGTTGATCCTTGGTACCGGCTAAGTCCTTGCGGACTCAGCGGACGGTGGTTTAGCTAGCGCGCGGGCTGGGGCGGTGTCTCTATCTCTAGGGCGGTGACCACACTCCTCACCTTGCCTATAAATAGGACCCCCTGGCAGGTCTACAGTAATTGAGTGAACAGTAAGTTGGGCTTGGGCAAGGTGCTGCGGTCTCAGTTTTCTGTCCGCGCGGATTGATTCAGAGTTAACTGTGTGCTGTGTGCAGGTCGCGCGGGTAGCTTCAAGGAGCCAGGAGTTTGGCTGTGACTTCGGTCAAGTACTTGAAAGTTGTGCGGTCTCTGCGGATTCAGCAGGAGGTCGCTCTGCGGCTTGTCAGCTCTGTTTCAACTTTGCCAGCTTCAATAACCTGTCTGCCAGCTTCAGGCGGGTAGACGGTTTGTTCCTTAGTTCATCATCAGTAGGAGGCAAATAACGGTGTGTCCGCGCGGCCTCACGGCTTCAGCGGACTCCGTGGCTATTCGGCGGATTGCAGCTTCAGCTCGGGCGGCTTCAGCGGGATTGGCGACCTCGGCGGTCTCGGCAGATTCCGGTGCTGTCCGCCCGGCTTGGGTTTTGGTGCTTTCTGTTTACATTTGTTTATACTAGCGAAATCATGTCTCGCTACATATACCTCGCATTCTAAAGAAGTTTAATGAATATAAGATCTGCTTGTTCTTCCATGTGCTTGGTGTGTTGAGCCTGCTCCCTGGGTTTCCACTAGATCAAAGTGTGAACTGGGTAGTCCCGAAGATATTAATTTGGGTTTTGGGCTATCTTGCTGACCACCTTGAGAAAATTTAACATGGTATCAGAGGGAGGTTCAGTTGCTTGAGTGGTCTTCAACTAGTGTTGTGCTCTGTGTTTGAGTGGTGATCAACCTGTGTTGGTGCTCTGTGCTTCTGAAGGCTTATCCAAGCAGGTGTTGCAATGGAAGGGAACTTTGCAAGGGGTCTTGACATTGAACTCTTAACGCCGACTAACTTCAAGAAGTGGAAGTCGTGCATGAAGAGTTATCTTCTTGGCGAGGAGTTGTGGGAAGTCGTCGATGGTGACGACAGACAGGAAGTCACTGCTGCTTTTGGTACTGCTGAGCAAGTACGGCTCTGGAGAAAAACGAATGTTAAGGCGGAGTTTATTCTCAAGAGGGCCGTGTCACCAGAACTATTTGATCACATCATTGGATGTGAGTCGGCTACTGATATTTGGACAATCATTGATGAGTTGTTCAATAGGAAGAATGTGGCGCGACTTCAGTTCCTGGAGAATGAGTTGGCTAGAACAACTCAAGGAGACCTTTCCATCTCGAAGTACTTCTTAAATATGAAGAGCTTGTGTGCTGAGCTGTCAGCACTTGATCCTGATGAGCCTATCTCTGAGGCTAAGATGAAAAGACACATAATCCGCGGCTTGCGGAAGGAGTATGTGGCATTTGTGACATCTGTTCAAGGATGGGTTCCTCAGCCGTCTCTGCTGGAGTTGGAGAATCTGCTTGCGTCGCAGGAGAGCTTGGCAAGGAAGATGGCTGGAGTGAACATCAATCAGGAAGGCAGTGAAGCTCTCTTCTCAGGAAAGAAGAAGAAAGGATGGGAAGGGAAGAAGAAGAAGGTGCAGGTCGCTGGTGAGAAGGAGACTTCAACTTCATATCAGCCAGAGAGGAGCGCTGCTCCTAAGGACTGGAAGAAGAACTTGAAGTGCTATCAGTGTCATCAGTGAGGGCACTTCAACCGGGACTACAAGGTCAAACTTCAGCCTGGGCATGCTGCCGGAAAGGAGGAAGCTTGCTCGAGAAGTGAAGAAGCAGAATGGGGCAGAGCTTTCATGACGGGCACTTGTGTCCGTGCCTTGTCTGCTGAGGACTTCAACAGCGAGTGGATCGTGGACTCCGGGTGTGGTCATCACCTCACCGGAGACAAGTCGAAGTTCACCTCCATGCAAGCATACTCAGGTAATGAAGTTATTATCATTGCTGATAATACTGTTTATGCAGTAGAGAAAGAGGGGGTTGTGTCTTTGGGTAGTGATCAGGGCCACTCACATTAAGGAGTGTGTATCACGTACCGGGCATGAAGAAGAACCTCTTCTCGGTGACCAATGCGGTGGACCCTGGGTATCACGTTCTGTTTTGGCCAACAGACGTGAGGTTCCTTCGCAACGTATCAGCGGTTAAGGCTGATGTTGCTCATGTAGGAAGTAGGGTTAAGAACTTGTTTGTTCTTGCAACCAATTCATATGTTGATCGAATGAGGGCCAACGATATCACCGCTATCTAGCACGAGAGGCTGGGGCATGTAGGCATGGACAAGCTGAAGGCGATGGCTAGTAGAAGTTTGGTGAAAGGGTTGCCTAAGTTATCCTCCTTTGGTGACGGACATGTTTGCGCGGGACGTCAATACGGTAAGGCACATCGCCTTCCGTTTGATAAGTCACAAACAAGGAGCTAGCAACCATTGGAGTGCATTCATGGCGACTTGATGGGACCGACGGTTACTGCCAGCCTTGGTGGAAGCAGATACATGCTTGTCTTGGTTGATGACTACTCAAGGTATACTTGGGTGTACTTCTTAAAGGAGAAGTCAGAAGCCTTCCGTTTGTTTGTGGAGTTCAAAGAGTTGGTAGAAGGCCGGCTTGGCTTGCGGATCAAGAAGCTTAGAACGGACAACGGTGGTGAGTTCATCTCCTTCGAGTTTTCTAACTTCTGTAGGAAGCACGGGATCCAACAAGAGCTTACTTATGCTCACACTCCACAACAAAATGGAGTAGCAGAGCAGAAGATCTGTCATCTGACGAAGATCTGCAAATGCTGGCTTCATGCGAAAGATATTCCAAGGTCCTTTTGGGCAGAGGGGATGTCTTGTGCTGCTTACGTCATCAACCGGATGCCGTTCAGCCCGATCAACATGAAGACTCCTGTTGAGTTGTTGCTGAAGGAGAAGCCGAGTGTGGGACACCTTCGGGTGTTCGGTTCAACTTGCTACGTGCATGTCCCGGATGCTTCACGGACTAAGCTGGATGCAAAGGCAAGGAAGCTTGTCTTTGTTGGCTACGATGAGCGGAAGAAGGGATGGAAATGCATGGACCCTGCGATGAAGAAGTTCGTGGTGTCAAAAGACATTGTCTTTGACGAGCTAACGTCGTATGGAGGTGGCTCGATTGAGCTTACCGGAAGTAGCAAGGTTGATGAAGCACCGGTGGTAGCTGCTGAAGGCCTGGAAGAGGAGCTTGCTGTTTCACCAGCAGCTCCTATTGCTTCTAACTCCGAGGCTGAGCCTTCTGGCTCAGGAAGCAGGGGGAGCACTGCTCAATGCTTGCCCCAAGTAGGAGTTGAGCCCGAAGAAGCAACGGAAGCAGCGAGCAAGGAGCTGACCCTTCGGAGATCGAAGAGGGTTATTAAGCCTCCGGCTCGGTACTGTGATGGGAATGCAGTGAGCTTTGTCTCCTGCTTCTTTGCAGGTCCTCTGGATGAGCGAGAGCCTGCAAACTTCAACGAGGCCACTGGAGTTAAGGAGTGGGAAGATGTCATGAAGGAAGAGATTGATGCTCTGAAGAAGAATGAAACCTGGGACCTTGTGCCCAAGGTTGATGGCATTACTCCGGTTACTTGCAAGTGGGTGTATAAGTTGAAGAAGAAGGCTGATGGAGCATTGATAGGTTCAAGGCTCGCCTGGTTGCTCGAGGATTCTCACAAAAGTATGGAGAAGACTATGAGGAGATGTTTAGTCCGGTTGCGAAGATGACTTCAGTTAGAGTGGTGATGGCCTTGGCTGCTAGCAAGGGATGGAGAATGTGGCAACTCGATGTGAAGAATGTCTTTCTTTACGGAGAGATTGACAAGGACATCTTCATGGGTCAGCCGCTCGGATTTATTTCTGAAGATCATCCGGACTATGTCTGCAAACTCAGGAAGGCTCTCTACGGGTTGAAGTAAGCTCCGAGAGCTTGGTATGAGAAGATTGCAGAGTACTTGCAATTCTGTGGATACTTTGCTTCCAACTCAGATTCAAGCTTGTTTGTCAAGAAGAAAGGAGAGCTTCAAGTCTTGGTCGTACTGTATATGGATGACATGATCATCACAGGGAATTCGGAGGGGGAAGTAGCAAGGCTCAGGGCTGAGCTTGATATACGCTTCGAGATGAAAGACTTGGGAGAGCTTCATCACTTTCTCGGTCTTGAGGTGGAGAGGAAGGAGTGTGGGATTCTCATTTGCCAGAAAGGGTATGCAGATAGCATTGTGAAGCGGTTCAGCATGGGCGAAGGGAAGAAGTGCTCTACTCCACTGGAACCTGGGCTGAAACTTCGACGAGATGAGGGAAGGGTTCTTCTTGATCCCTTGGTGTTCAGGGCTCTTGTTGGGAGCTTGATTTACCTGACGATTACAAGGCCGGACATTGCTTATGCTGTTGGCCGAGTAAGTCGGTTCATGGTTGAACCAAGGAAATCTCATCTAGTGGCGGCAAAGAGTATTTTGAAGTATGTCAAGGCGACTTATGGCATGGGACTCCTCTATAGAAGGGACTCGGAGTTTGCGTTGCTTGGTTACACGGATGCTGACTATGGCGGTGATTCAGATGATCGGAGGTCTACTTCAGGTTATGTGTTCACTTGCGGTTCAGCTAATATCTCGTGGTGTAGCAAGAAGCAGGACTCGGTGTCTGTCTCAACTATAGAGGCAGAGTATAAGGCTTCGGCCTTGGCTGCTCGGGAAGCCATCTGGTTGAGGAGGCTTATAGAGGATGTTCATGAAGAAGTGCAAGGGCCAACTTTACTCTGGGGTGACAATGAGAGTGCTCTCAAACTGGTTAACAATCCAGTGTGTCACGCTAGGACCAAGCATATAGAGATCGATCATCATTTCATCAGGGAGAAGGTGTTGGAGGGATCTCTGCTGGTCGGGCATGTTCGGAGTGAAGATAATCTTGCTGACATCTTCACGAAGCCACTGTCGAAGGGGCCCTTTGAGCGGTTGCGCAGCTTGCTGGACTTGGTCACCACTTACGACTTCAAGGGGGAGTGTTGAAATTTGTGAAGTGGAAGTGGTTGATGGGCAAGCCGAGCGGCCTAGGCGGACAGTGTTGGCGGACTGGGCGGACTGGGCGGACTAGGCAGACTGCGGCCTAGTAAGAAGTCTAGTGGAAGCCGGCTGTTCCTCTGAGCGGGTTATACGGGTGAAGTCCGCAGACTGTGCGGCCTGTTATCTGCGGATAGGGCATGTAACACCCCCTATCCGTCGCATAGCATATAGCAGTAGGTCCGGCCGGGGCCCGACGCCGTATGCCACAGACAAACCGGGTGGTTACTCATGGAAACCATCCAACCAATCATAACGTCCTACACAGAGCATTCTAGCGAAGCAGTTTATAAAAGTTGCAATAAAGAACCCAGCACTAAAGCATGAATGTCCACTAAAACTAAATAGGAATGTTACAAATACACCAGTACAAGCCTTAAGGCCTTACAAAATGGTTCAATTGATATTACATGTTTTACAAACCTCGGCACGCAGGCCGGTCATACATGAATAAAGCAGTAAACACTCCAATTAGGCCTTCGAGGGCCGGCTTCGTAAAATAGGGCTTTAGCACGCTATTGACCGCTTGGTCCAGCAGCACCTGCAAGCAACAAACCACCGCACGGTGGCAAAACAAGACAACGGTCAGCAATGCTGACCAAATTATAACGATCTCGCCCCCAGCTCGGGGCGGCGATGCTCCTTCCCTGCATTTCATTAACATAAGCGAGCAATATAACAACTCATTGCATCACAGGCATTGGCACGTGTAACGCCCCGAAACTCAAAGGAGCGACGGGTGATGTTTTGGGCCAGGTTTGGGTTCTAGCAGGAGGCACACGGCCTGGGACACGGGCGTGTCCCAGGGCGTGTCAAGCTTGTGTCGTCGAGTTGGTCGAGAGGTCGACGATTTGGAGTCGACGATCGCCGAGCAGAGAACACGGCCTGCGACACGGGCGTGTCGCAGGGCGTGTCAAGGCCGTGTCGACGATCGGCCCAGAGTGTCGATGAATTTCGCTCGACGAAGTGTCGAGACAAGGCACACGGCCTAGGACACGGGCGTGTTCATGGATGTGTCATCAGGTCGACGATCTTCGCTCGACGAAGTGTCGAGTGTCGAGACCGTGTACACGGCCTGGAGCCCAGGCGTGTTGAGGTGACACGGGAAAGGACACGGGCGTGTCCTAGAACCCGTGCAGTGCTCGTGTTGTTTTCGGGGAAAAATGATGGGGGTACACATCCGGCCACACGGCCGTGTCAGGTGGAACACGGGCATGTCAGGTCGAACACGGGCGTGTTCGATACCCGTGTGAGGTTCCAGGCGAGCCGATTTTGACGGCGAAGAAGGCACACGGCCCTGGACACGGGCGTGTGCCAGGCCGTGTGCGGTCCAGATTGGGCATTTCAGTCCCGAATCAAAGCCGTTCATTTCTTTAATTGATGATCCAACGGCTGGGGGTTATTCCTGAAGGGATATACCCGGGATTGGACTTAGAAACCCTCACTTTTCATAAGTTTTCATCTTTCTAAAACCTTAGAGAGAGAGGAGAGCCAAGGAAGGAAGAAGGAGCTAGATCCGGCCATTGGAGGAGCTTCGAAGCTCCGAATCGCGAGCCGACTCCGGATCCACGGAGGAAAAGCTAGTGCGGTGCTTTTCATCCGTTTACTTTTCAATGGCGCCAAAGAGGAACGCTAGGGTAACGATCCTCATCTTGAGCATGAGTAGCTCTCTTTCTTTGCATAGGAAGCCCGCTCTCGCGAGTTTGCGGAGAGTTGGAGGCGTTCCTTCGGGTAGATATGTGAAGTCCCTGTTGTTTAGAGTCCGTAAGCGAGAACGGACATAGGCATGATGTGTGAAGCCTACCCGGACATGTTGGTCTGGATAGGTGATGTTGCATTGCATAATGCCGGAGAAGACTCCGTGCTATTGGTTGTTTTTCGGGTTTTCTACGCGGTAGATTGCAGCAGGGAGCCTTGGGGACTAACCCAAAGGTGCACCCGGAAAACTGGGCGGATACGAGATCTTGCCAACTTGGTGGCCTGAGAGCCAACTTGAACATAACCGGGTTATGTGAATTGTGATGGAAATGGGACTCGGTGGAACTTTGACCTGCGCAAATGGCTTAAATTGTCGTTGCGATGTGAGCTCGGGTTAGATGGAACCGTACCTGCTCTATGTCGTTCGGTTAAAGAGACCTAAAGGCACGTGGCACTTGCCGTTGGCATAGATTAGGGTCTTCGGCGGTCAATGGCTTAAATTGTCGTGACTCAGGCCAGGAAGACAAATTGCTCATAGGTTTGGCCGTCAAAGTTGCGGTGGTGAGTCCGGAATGTCTATGGCTTTAATTGACGTGACATCGACCGGTTCACCGAGAATGTGCCGTGAGAGCACGGGGTGTGTGGCCGTGCGAGCCAACGTCTGTGATGAAATGGCTATATATACATATTGCTCGCTTATGCTAATGAAATGCAGGGAATGAGCATCGCCGCCCCGAGTTGGGGGCGGGATCGTTATAATTTAGTCAGCATTGCTGACCGTTGCCTTGTTTTGCCACCGTGCGGTGGTTTGTTGCTTGCAGGTGCTGCTGGACCAAGCGGTCAATAGCAGGCTAAAGCCCTTTTTGCGAAGCCGGCCCTCGAAGGCCCAAATGGAAGTGTTTACTGTTTTATTCATGTATGACCGGCCTGCGTGCCGTGGTTTGTAAATCATGTAATATCAAGTGAAACACTTTGTAAGGCCTTAAGGCTTATGTTGGTATTTTGTATACATTCCTATTTGGTATTAGTGGACATTCATGCTTTAATGCTGGGTTCTTATTTGCAACTACTATAAACTGCTTCCGCTAGAATGCTCTGTGTAGGACGTTAAGATTGGTTGGATGGTTTCCATGAGTAACCACCTGGTCTGTCTGTGGCATACGATGTCGGGCCCCGGACGGACCTACTGCTATATGCTATGCGACGGATAGGGCGTGTTACAGCACGCATGGCCACACACCCCGTGCTCTCAGGGCACATTCTCGGTGATCGCAGTCTAAGTCGCTAACTCACCACCATCTCCAGGACGGCAATATCTCGTGAGCAAAAATGGTCTTTTAGGCAGACGTTACGACACTTTAATGTCATCAACACTCTATGTCACGACACTTTAATGTCATCGACAGAAAGACCCGACCTCTATGCCCTCGGCATAAAGCAGGAACGGTTCTCACTCAACCCGTTGCTCACTTACCACGACACTTAAATATCATCGGCACGAGTTAAGTTTCCCCGAAGCCCGTGAATCGAACGTACAATGTTACATAACCCAGTTATGTACTAGTTGACACCTAGGCCCACAAGTTGGCAAGATCACGCATCCGCCCAGTTTTCCGGGTGCACCTTTGGGTTAATCCCCAAGGCTCCCTGTTGCAATCTACCACGTAGAAAACCCGAAAACAACCAATCGCGCGGAGTCTTCTCCGGCATTTATGCAATGCAACATCACCGATCCAAACCAACATGTTTGGGTAGGATTCACACATCATGCCCATGTTCGTTCTCGCTTACGGACTCTAAACAACGGGGACTTCACATATCTACCCGAAGGGACGCTTCCAACTCACCGCAAACTCGCGAGAGCGGGCTTTCTATGCAAAGAAGGAGAGCTACTCATGCTCAAGAAGAGAATCGTTACCCTAGCGTTCCTCTTTGGCGTCATGTAAAAGTAAGCGGATGAAAAGCACCGCACTAGCTTTGCCTCCATGAATCCGGAGTCGGCTCGCGATTTGGAGCTTCGAAGCTCCTCCAATGGCCGGATCTAGCTTCTTCTTCCTTCCTTGGCTCTCCTCTCTCTCTAAGTTTTAGAAAGACAACCACTCATGAAAAGTGAGGGTTTCTAAGGCCCAATCCCGGGTATATCCCTTCAGGAACAACCCCCAGCCGTTGGATCATCAATTAAAGAAATGAACGACTTCGATTCGGGACTGAAATGCCCAATCTGGACCGCGCACGGCCTGGCACACGCCCGTGTCCAGGGCCGTGTGCCTCATTCGCCGTCAAAAATCGGCTCGCCTGGAACAACACACGGGTATCGAACACGCCCGTGTTCAACCTGACACGCCCGTGTTCCACCTGACACGGCCGTGTGGCCGACCGTGTACCCTCATCGTTTTTCCCCGAAAACAACCCGAGCACTGCACGGGTTCTAGGACACGCCCGTGTCCTTGCCCTTGTCACCTCAACACGCCTGGGCTCCAGGCCATGTACACGGTCTCGACACTCGACACTTCATCGAGCGAAGATCGTCGACCTGACGACACAGCCTTGGACACGCCCGTGTCCTGGGTCGTGTGCCTTGTCTCGACACAATGTCGAGAGCAAAGTGTCGACTTCCCGGGACGAGTGTCGACACGGGTCGACACGCCCATGTCGCAGGCCGTGTGCCATGTCTCGACACTTCGTCGAACGCAGAGTGTCGACTTTGCGGGCTAAGTGTCGACACGGGTCGACACGCCCTGCGACACGCCCGTGTCGCAGGCCGTGTGCCCAGTCTCTACACAATGTCGAGACCAAAATGTCGACTTCCCGGCTGAGTGTCGACACAAGCTTGACACGCCCTGGGACATGCCCGTGTCCCAGGCCGTGTGCCTGCAGCCAGAACCCAAAACTGGCCCAAAACGTCCCCCGTCGCTCTTTTGAGTTTCGGGGCGTTACAACTCTCCCCCTCTTAAAAGAATTTCGTCCACGAAATTATATAAAGGAAAGACATGTACAAAACCAAAATTTGTACATGAGCGGAACAACTCCGGATACTCGTCAAGCATAGTCTGCTCTCGTTCCCAAGAGAGCTCCCAGGACCGCAATTGTCCCACCGGACCTTGACCATTCTGATCTCTTTATTGCTTAGCCGCTTGACTTCCGAGTCCTCAACCCGCACGGGCTTGACCTTTGTCGTCAACCCACTATCCACTGGCACTTGATCAGCCGCGATCACTTGCGAAGGCTCTTGCACCGCCTTCCGGAGCACCGAAATATTGAATACATCATGTAAACCACTAAGCTCCACTGAAAGCTTCAACCGATAGGCTGCTTCACCAACTCGCTCCAGAACCTCAAATGGCTCAAGGTACCTCGGGCTTAGCTTTTTCAATCGCCGCACCCGCGAGACACCCTTGAACGGCTTGATCTTTAAGTACACATAGTCGCCCACAGCGAACTCCACGTTCCTATGCTTGGCATTATAGTACTTCGCTTGCCGGTCCTGAGCGATAAGCAACCTCTCCCGAATGGTTCTTACCAAAGAAGTAGCATCCTCCACTTCTAATCGCTTATACAACTTTGACTCACCCATTTCTAACCAAGACAACGGCGTGCGACATTTTCTACCATATAGGGCCTCGAAGGGTGCCATTTGAATACTCGTTTGGTAGTTGTTGTACGCGAACTCTACCAAATAAAGGTGGTCTTCCCATTGCTTCCCAAAATCCAAGACACACATGCGGAGCATGTCTTCCTTGGTTCTATTGACCCTCTCGGTCTGCTCATCTGTTTGCGGATGGAAGGCTGTGCTAAATTTCAACTTTGTTCCCAACATTTGTTGCACTAGCCTCCAATCATTGGACATGAACCGCCCATCTCGGTCACTCACGATGCTGCGGGGCACCCCGTGAAGCCGTACCATGTTATCCACATAAAGTTTTGCCAACTTCTCCACCGGATCATCCTTCCTATACGGAATAAAGTGTGACACCTTCGTTAACCGATCCACGACCACCCAAATGGCGTCGTTCTCCTTTTGCGACCTTGGCAAACCGTGCACAATTCCATAGAGATGTCGTCGAATTTTCACTCCGGAATAGACAAGGACTTAAGAAATCCTCCCGGCTTTTGGCACTCCGTCTTCACCAAGGCGCAAGTTTGACACTTTGCTTTGTATAACGCCACATCCTTTTTCAAACCCGACCACCAAAATAGTTTCTTCACATCACGGTACATCTTCGTGCTCCCCGGGTGAATCGAGTACTTGGTATGGTGTGCCTCGTACAACAACTCCAACCGCAAATTACCCACACTTGGGACGCACAGACGACCGTCTTTCCAAAGTAATCCGTCCTCCACGACGAATTGGGAATTTGACCCATCCAGAGCCTCTAACATGAACTGCTTCATATGAGCATCCATATCCAAAGCCTGTCGAATACGATCAGCCAGGTCATATTGGACTTCAGTCCAATTCAGAACTGCTTCAGCACTTGATTGCCTATCCACACAAACAATCTCCAACGCCTCCAACTCCCGCACCAACCGCTCATCATGCACCGATAGCCAATTGGCTTGAGCTGGGGCTCGGCGACTCAACGCGTCCGCAACCGCATTCCTTTACCAGGCACGTAGTGGATCTTGAATGTATAGTCCCCCAGGAACTCCATCCATCTACGCTGCCGCATATTCAGATCCTTCTGATCAATCAGATATTTCAGGCTCTTATGATCGGTGTAGATATCAATCTTCACACCGTACAAATAGTGTCTCCACAGCTTCAAGGCAAAAATCACGGCCGCTAACTCCAAGTCATGGACCGGATAGTTCCTTTCATGCACTTTTAGCTGTCTCGAGCCATAAGCTATTACACTTCCGTGTTGCAGTAGCACGCAACCCAAACCGCTGCCCGAAGCATCACTGTAAATCTCATAGCCTTCGGTCCCACATGGCGAACTCAGCACAGGCGTCGTGGTCAACCGACACTTCAACTCCTCAAAAGCTCGCGCGCACTCCAGCGTCTAAACGAACTTATGCTCCTTCCTCTTCAAAGTAGTGAGAGGTAACGCTATCCGCGAGAAGTTCTCTACGAAGCGCCTATAATAGCCGGCAAGCCCCAGAAAGCTCCGGACTTCCGCTACCGTAGCAAGCTCAGGCCACTCCCGTATCGCAACGATCTTCGCCGGATCCACAACAATACCTTCTCCACTCACTATATGACCGAGGAACGCCACTGAGGATAGCCAAAACTCGCACTTCGAGAACTTGGCATACAATTGATTTCTCCTTAGCGTCTCCAGAACCAAATGAAGATGCTTGAAGTGATCTTCCTCACTTTGCGAGTACACCAAAATATCGTCGATGAAGACAATCACGAAATGGTCCAAGTACTCCCTGAAAGTCCTGTTCATCAAATCCATGAACACTGACGGCGCATTAGTCAGCCCAAACGGCATGACCGTAAACTCATAATGCCCGTATCTCGTACTAAACGCTGTCTTCGGATATCACTCTCCTTATTCGCAGCTGATAGTACCCAGCCTTGAGATCTAACTTCGAGTACACCGTCGACCCTACCAACTGATCAAAAAGATCATCAATCCGGGGGATCGGGTACTTGTTCTTCTCCGTCAGCTTGTTGAGCTCCCGATAATCAATACATAGCCTCAAGCTTCCGTCCTTCTTCTTAACAAAGAGGACCGGTGCGCTCCAAGGCGAAGAACTCGGGCGCACATACCCTTGCTCCAACAACTCTTGCAGTTGAACTTTCAGCTCCGCCATTTCCTTAGGCGCTAGCCGATAGGAGATCGTGACACAGGCTTTGCACCTGGCACTAGCTCAATCGTAAAATCTATCTCCCGTTGAGGCGGGGCTCCAGGAAGATCTGCGGGGAACACATCAGGGTATTCCGATACCACTGAAATACAATCCAATGCGGGCTTCGGCTTCGCAACCTCCACTAGTGTAAAGAACAGTTCTGCACCGGCACGAACCGCCTTCACCACCTGAAGAGCAGACATCAACGTCTTGCTCGACCCCTTTAAGCCCGTAAAAGTCGTCTCACGACTTGCTCCCAGCTTGACTTCCTTGCTACCGCAATCTATATGGGCCTGCTGCTCCGAGAGCCAGTCCATGCCAAATATGACGTCGAACTCCACCAATGGAAGTAACGACGCCTGCAGATCGAACTCCTGATTCCCAATACGAATCTTAACATCGCAGATCCTATCCGCGCGCATCGAACACCCATTGGGCAACGACACATCCAACTTATCCTTCGCCATCGAAGAAGGGACTCCGATGCGTGATATAAATCCCTCGGACAAGAAGGAGTGTGAAGCTCCCGTATCGAAGAGTGCTCTTGCCGGATTTTCACAAATCAAAACAAATCCTAAACAAGCAGTGGTAAGGTAACATGTGCATAACAAGTATTTAAAGAAATTGACTTGCTATAAATTAAACCGTACCTGTCACCACATCAGCCTGTTTGATGGCCTCCTGTTGGCCAAGATTATACACCCTTGGTTGGGCCGGAGCATAGTGGGATGCGGTCGACTCCACCGCCTTGCCCTTTTCTTCATAAGTCGCTCCCGACCTCCTTTCGGACTTGGACGTCCGCTCCGGCACTCACGGGCATAATGCCCCAACTTCCCACAGTTGTAACATGCGCCCGGGGTCCGACCCGTAGTCGCCCCAGAAGCACCAGCAGAGAGGGCTAGACCCGAAGTCTTAGCTTTCTTGTTCCACTTTCGGAACACAGATTTTGAGGTGTTCGGCCCTCTGACTCCGACCTCTTCTCGCCAAGCTTTTCTTTGCCTGCACATTCTTCATGTCCTTCTCCAAGGACCGGGCAGTGTTGACCAAGGTTAAGAAACCCTGCGTCATCGGCCCCGAGAGTAGTAATCTCAACTCATCTCTCAAGCCTTCGTAGAATCGATTCGTCTTGCGCTCCTCATCCGCGATGGTGGAGCTAGCATAACGACTCAAACGAGTAAACTCGTGGAGATATTCATCCACGCTCCTCTCACCCTGAACCACTTCAGAAACTCATTCTCCAACGCTATCCTCTGCGTCGAAGGGAGGTATCTAGCCAAGAACAATCTCGAGAACTCCTCCATCGAGACATCAACAAGTTGTCTACCTCTCAACAAGTGCAGCTCCAACCTTCCCACCACATTCTCGCTTCACCGTCCAGAAGGAACGTAGAGATGGTGGTCATTTGCCACTCCTCCGTCTCCGTTGCTGTCATGACTCTCTTCACCCTGGAGAGCCAGTCTTCAGCTTGAGATGGGGTTCCCAACCCCGAGAATACCGGAGGGTTAAAGCTCATTACATGCTTAAGCTGCCTCTCGGTTGCCCTCCTTGGCACCAACGGTTCCACTACCACTTGTTCCACTCTCCTCGGCTCAACCTCTTGTAGCGGTACCTGCTCCATCGCAGGAGCGGGCTGCTGCGTTTGCCTTGCAGGCTGCGCATTTATCACGCCAACACTGCTTCGGCCAACAATCGTATGTTCTCAGCCGATAGAGGTGTTGCAGGAGCAACATCTGGTGCACTGCTAGCCTCAGAAACTCGACGTTCCGACGGCCCAACACCACTTCTGGTCACCTATAGTGGTACAAAACACCGTTAAGCGACCAAATAAAATTGCAAACAACAATTATAGGAACACGCAAGTTCCTCAAACACGTGTATTTTCATTCCTAAGTGGACATTCATGGGTTCTTTTACTGTTATAACGATGACGCACACAATGTGCTCACCACCCCTTAAAAAGAATTTGCCCACGAATTCATCTTAAGCCGACCAAAACCAGTAGTCTGATACCAAATTGTAACACCCCCTATCCGTCGCATAGCATATAACAGTAGGTCCGGCCGGGGCCCGACGTCGTATGCCACAGACAGACCGGGTGGTTACTCATGGAAACCATGCAACCAATCATAACGTCCTACACAGAGCATTCTAGCGGAAGCAATTTATAAAAGTTGCAATAAAGAACCCAGCACTAAAGCATGAATGTCCACTAAAACTAAATAGGAATGTTACAAATACACCAGTACAAGCCTTAAGGCCTTACAAAATGGTTCACTTGATATTACATGTTTTACAAACCTCGGCACGCAGTCCGTCATACATGAATAAAGCAGTAAACACTCCAATTAGGCCTTCGAGGGCCGGCTTCGCAAAATTGGGCTTTAGCCGCTATTGACCGCTTGGTCCAGCAGCACCTGCAAGCAACAAACCACCGCACGGTGGCAAAACAAGCAACGGTCAGCAATGCTGACCAAATTATAACGATCCCGCCCCCAGCTCGGGGCGGCGATGCTCCTTCCCTGCATTTCATTAGCATAAGCGAGCAATATAATAACTCATTGCATCACAGGTGTTGGCACGCATGGCCACATGCCCCGTGCTCTCAGGGCACATTCTCGGTGATCGCAGTTTAAGCCGCTAACTCACCACCATCTCCAGGACGGCAATATCTCGTGAGCAAAAATGGTCTTTTAGGCAGACGTTACGACACTTTAATGTCATCAACATCCTATGTCATGATACTTTAATGTCATCGACAGAAAGACCCGACCTCTATTCCCTCGGCATAAAGCAGGAACGGTTCCCACTCAACCGTTGCTCACTGCCACGACACTTAAATATCATCAGCACGAGTTAAGTTTCCCCGAAGTCCGTGAATCGAACGTACAATGTTACATAACCCAGTTATGTACTAGTTGGCACCTAGGCCCACAAGTTGGCAAGATCACGCATCCGCCCAGTTTTCCGGGTGCACCTTTGGGTTAATCCCCAAGGCTCCCTGTTGCAATCTACCACGTAGAAAACCCGAAAAACAACCAATCGCGCGGAGTCTTCTCCGGCATTTATGCAATGCAACATCACCGATCCAGACCAACATGTCGGGTAGCTTCACACATCATGCCTATGTCCGTTCTCGCTTACGGACTCTAAACAACGGGAACTTCACATATCTACCCGAAGGACGCCTCCAACTCACCGCAAACTCGCGAGAGCGGGCTTCCTATGCAAAGAAGGAGAGCTACTCATGCTCAAGAAGAGAATCGTTACCCTAGCGTTACTCTTTGGCGCCATGGAAAAGTAAGCGGATGAAAAGCACCGCACTAGCTTTGCCTCCGTGGATCCGGAGTCGGCTCGCGATTTGGAGCTTCGAAGCTCCTCCAATGGTCGGATCTAGCTTCTTCTTCCTTCCTTGGCTCTCCTCTCTCTCTCTAGTTTTAGAAAGACAACCACTCATGAAAAGTGAGGATTTCTAAGGCCCAATCCCGGGTATATCCCTTCAGGAACAACCCCCAGCCATTGGATCATCAATTAAGAAATGAACGGCTTCGATTCGGGACTGAAATGCCCAATCTGTACCGCACACGGCCTGGCACACGCCCGTGTCCAGGGCCGTGTGCCTCATTCGCTGTCAAAATCGGCTCGCCTGGAACAACACACGGGTATCGAACACGCTCGTGTTCGACCTGACACGCCCGTGTTCCACCTGACACGACCGTGTGGCCGGCCGTGTACCCCCATCATTTTTCCCCGAAAACAACCCGAGCACTGCACGGGTTCTAGGACACGCCTGTGTCCTTGCCCGTGTCACCTCAACACGCCTGGGCTCCAGGCCGTGTACACGGTCTCGACACTCGACACTTCATCGAGCAAAGATCGTCGACCTGACGACACGGCCTTGGACACGCCCGTGTCCTAGGCCGTGTGCCTTGTCTCGACACAATGTCGAGAGCAAAGTGTCGACTTCCCGGGACGAGTGTCGACACGGTCGACACGCCCTGCGACACGCAGGTGTCGCAGGCCGTGTGCCATGTCTCGACACTTCGTCGAACGCAGAGTGTCGACTTCGCGGGCTAAGTGTCTACACGGGTCGACACGCCCTGCGACACGCCCGTGGCGCAGGCTGTGTGCCCAGTCTCGACACAATGTCGAGACCAAAATGTCGACTTCCCGGCTGAGTGTCGACACAAGCTTGACACGCCCTGGGACACGCCCGTGTCCCAGGCCGTGTGCCTGCAGCCAGAACCCAAAACTGGCCCAAAACGTCCCCCGTCGCTCTTTGAGTTTCGGGGCGTTACAGGGTGTTGGCTGATTGTTTAGCCAAGGAGCGGCCTGTGCGGATAGAGGCTTGCAGACTGGTGCATTGCTCAGTGGCCTTGGTGCCAAGCTTGTGCTTAACGGCGGTTTGGCTCATGTCCCGCGGCAAGCTTGCGGACTGACATGTCTGCGGTATGGGTTGTTGCGGACTTGGCTTAGAGCTTGGTTGTGGCCTTGTCGAGCTCTGGTGGTACAACGGGTGCTTTGTTGTGGAAGACTTCGGCGGACTGGTGTGTGGAGTCCGGCAGGTGGTCATTGCTTTGGGGCAGTGTGCAAGTAGCTTACGGACTGCTGGCGGTCTGTGTGTAGGGTGTTTGGCGGATGGAGCTATGTCCGCCATGCTCGCATTAGGCCTTTGATGGTTCTGGACTTGGTCACCTCTGTGCCAAGACCACGGGTCTGCGGTATCCGCCAAAGTCCGTTGTGACCGGGCGGACTGTTGCTAACTCTGCCTTTGGTTGTGGACTTGTGGCGGATAGATAGAGGCTTGAGTCTTATTCTATGCGGACTGTCTCGGGTTTGTACGGAAGCCCATTGAAGGGGGATGCTGTCCTGCAGTGGTGTCGGCTTTGCGGGCTGATGCCTTGTCCGCATAGCTTGGCGGACTGATGAGGGTTCGCCAAAGTTGCCTTGCTCTTGGCGGGTTGATCCTTGGTACCGGCTAAGTCCTTGCGGACTCAGCGGACGGTGTTTAGCTAGCGCGCGGGCTGGGGCGGTGTCTCTATCTCTATGGCGGTGACACACCCCTCACCTTGCATATAATAGGGACCCCCTGGCAGGTCTACAGTAACTGATGAATAGTAAGTTGGGCTTGGGCAAGGTGCTGCGTTTCAGTTTTCTGTCCGCGCGGATTGATTCAGAGTTAACTGTGTGCTGTGTGCAGGTCGCGCGGTAGCTTCAAGGAGCCAGGAGTTTGGCTGTGACTTCGGTCAAGTACTTGGAAGTTGTGCGGTCTCTGCGGATTCAGCAGGAGGTCGCTCTGCGGCTTTGTCAGATCTGTTTCAACTTGCCAGCTTCATAACCTGTCCGCCAGCTTCAGGCGGGTAGGCGGTTTGTTCCTCAGTTCATCATCAGCAGGAGGCGAATAACGGTGTGTCCGCGCGGCCTCGTGACTTCGGCGGACTCCGTGGTTATTCGGCGGATTGCAGCTTCAGCTCGGGCGGCTTCGGCGGGCTTGGAGACCTCGGCGGTCGCGGCGGATTCCGGTGCTGTCCGCCCAGCTGGGGTTTTGGTGCTTTCTGTTTACAGCTGTTTATACTAGCGAAATCATGTCTCGCTACGTATTACCTCGCATTGTAAAGAAGTTTAATGAATATAGATCTGCTTGTTCTTCCATGTGCTTGGTGTGTTGAGCCTGCCCCTGGGTTTCCGCTAGATCAAAGTGTGAACTGGGTAGTCCCGAAGATATTAGTTTGGGTTTTGGGCTATCTTGCTGACCACCTTGAGAAAATTTAACAGGTCTATTCCTTATGCTAAGTCTTTGGTTGTTAGTTGTGAGAGAGAAGTGTGCGATCACCCCTTCCCCATGGGTCGAACTCCACAGAGACCGATTCTTCGGTTTCAACAGATATCGTAAATGATATCCAGTTAACTAAATTATGATATCCAGACTACCAAATTTATTTTAAAATATAAAACTCTTAAATTAGATATTTCCTATTCCTAATCATTTTGTGTTTTCATCAACATGACAACCATCAAGTCAAGTTTTACGGTGCAACTTGAGTATAACATGTAATAATATTTTACAAAATGCAGGCACAAAGCATAAAGCGCAAAACCTGTGTGTTCTGCTTCGTTTCCTCGGTCGAAAGGTGCCTTCATGGGTCACTCGCTCAGTGGGGTCCAAAGGTAATATTACTCGGAGGCTCTTGAGGGTCTGCAAATAGACTTTCAGAACAGCAGAGGCACGTTGTTGGCAGACTAATTTGGACTGTGTATAGTATTTCCAGAACATCGGAGTTATGCTGTTTTTGCAGATCAGGTTTGGAATTCTATAAATAGACCCCGGTGGCACCCTTTGTAACTTCCCAATTCGCGCTAGGCCCCTTGTACGCACTTTTTAAGCCAGGAGAGTTGACTGGGCTCAGGGAGTGCTGACAGTTAGCTTGCACTCGAGCAAGGGAGGAAAAGTTGGTCCAGAGTAGGACACGGGTAGTGACACGGTCGTGTCCATACCAGTGTGGTACTCTAGTGTCATTGCATCTTCAATATGAGATTTGCAGAGAAGGACACGGTAGTGGCACGGCATGTCCATACCCATGTGATTCTCTGGAAACAACACGCAATACTTTGTTTCCAGAGCAGGACATGGGTAGTGACACGGGCATGTCCATACCTATGTGGTGAGCTCGACGATTCGTCGAGCTGAGCTCGATGATTCGTCGATGATGTCGAGCTCATCGACGAATCGTCGACCGTGTTCCTTCCGAGCAGGACAGGGGTAGTGACACGGGCGTGTCCCTACCCGTATGTGTCCAAGCAGCGATTCGTCGAGCAGAGCTCGATGAATCGTCTACCGTCTTCCTCCCGAGCAGGACACAGGTAGTAGTACGGGCGTGTCCCTACCCGTGTGCTTAGCTCGACGAATCTTTGATCGTGTTCCTTCCGAGCAGGACACAAGTAGTGATATGGCGTGTCCCTACCCGCATGTGTCCAGGCAGCGATTCGTCCAGCAGAGCTCGACGAATTGTCGACCGTCTTCATCCCGAGCAGGACACGAGTAGTGACACGGGCGTGTCCCTACCCGTATGTGTCAAGCAGCAGCTCAACAATTCATTGAGCGGAGCTCGACAAATCGTCGACCACATTCTTCCGAGCAGGACACGGTAGTGACACGGTGTGTCCCTACCCATGTAGTTCAATTTCGGGTTTTGGCGAATTTTCCAGCCGCGTCATTTCGAAGGGACTCATTACTGAGTCGATGCGGTCCAATGATAGACCGACACGTGTCTATACAGTTGCCAACTTCTCACAAAAAAGCCATTGCTGTAAGAAACTACTGTAAAGGAAGGAGGTGCTGGAGCCGATCTTCTTTCTGTGAAGAACTAACACTAACCGAGGAGAAGAAGATGCCATCGAGAAGGTTGACAAGATCCATGGCCAGAAATGCCGGAAACAAGGTGAGCTTCCTACCCTCTCCTTGGTGCTAGATTTTTAGTTATTTCTAGGAGAGATATCGACTCTAAAGGGTCTTGATTTGTGAGAACAAGGTTTCTAGGAAAAGGCCATGCTAGGACTTATGTCCTAGGATTTAGAGTCTTCAACCTTTACCTCACTTCGAATGCAGTTGTGGATTGGTTTCGTGAAGAGAAGTGGCCTTATGAGGGTGAATAAGGGAGGAGAAATTCTGGACGTTATCTGAAAGTTTGGTTGAAGGAAGAAGACGAACCGATGTCGTTCGATCTGCTTTAAAGATACGCCATAAATCTGGTTTTTGCGCACAACAACCTGCAAGGCTGTTTTCAGACACGATGCGGCCAGATCTGGGCTCTCGACTAAACACGAAAGTCGCAGCCCTGGAAATACCTTTCCAACGTGGGGTTAAGTGCCTTCACCGGATTCCTATAACCTCGGGAATCCCCGTTTGAAATTGTTGTACAGTAGTTATTCCTGCTCATGTAATTTACGTGTTTGTTTTGTATCGGCTTTGTGTTTGGTAGAGAGATCGTAGTACATTAACGTTAATGTTTTGTGAAATGTAGTCCAAAGGTATTTGTGATAAATCATGCTAATAACATTGTTGGATAGATCACTAATGAACAAATGATGAGAAAAATTTACTCGATTGAGGTGATGTGGTGAAGGATAGAGAATGAACGGATTGACGAGTTAGCATGGTGGGAATGATTTAAATATGTGAAATGATGAGGACATACTTGACAGTAGAAATGAGTTGAATAATGATGAGTTTGGCTCGATTATGCGGTATATAATTGGTAATGACTGTTACGAACACATGGTTATGGTCTTGGATGAGGGTGTAAGTGAGGGTGTTTGATCGCACTGGTTTGGAAATGCTGAGAAGAGACATAGTGTGACGGTTGGGCTGGTCCTCGGTGTCATTCCCGAGGCTCCTTCCGTGCAAAGTGGACGGTTGGGCTTGGTCCTCGTTCTTTTTCGAGGCTCCTCTCATGCCACGATGATGTGAAATGCATGTGGTGTGAGTCGACACGCGGTGTCGTAATCCTGCGTTAAGGATAGTGTGTAGGTCTAGGGCTCGCCATTCGTCACACGACGGGAGCTGGCTGATAGACTTTGGGCGGGTGGGCTTGGTCCTCGGTGCTCATTCCCGGGGCTCCTTCCGTACCAAGTGGATGGTTGGGCTTGGTCCTCGTGCTTTTTCTGAGGCTCTTCCGGGTCACAACATAGGCCGGTTCGGGGTTGGTTCTCGTTGCACATCTACCGAGACTCCCGCTGAGCCGTAGTATGCAGTGAGCTTCGCTATTGTGTTCTTAGCGTTGAGGCGTACGAAGGCCTAGGCTTGGTAGTGTGGATTCCCGCCTAGTAGTGGAGAAGCCCGCTCCACTGTCACGCCTGACCATGACGGTTGACGCCTGAGAGGTTAGCTACCTGCTCGAAAAGTGAGAACTACAATTCTGTGTCAACATAGCAGTTGCATGTGCATGATCACGGGTGAGTCATTGCATTGCATTCATGTCATATATTGCATTGAACATAAGATACTCATCCTATAAGGTTGTATGGGCACTCTTATACGATGAGTTACTTTACTGTTGAGCGATCTTAACTTATAAGTTGTATGAGCATTCCTGCTCCCGTCCGCGATGCTGGAGCTAGCATAACGACTCCGACGAGTAAACTCGTGGAGATAGTCATCCACGCTCCTCTCACCCTGAACCAACTTCAGAAACTCATTCTCCAACGCTATCCTCTGCGCCGAAGGGAGGTATCTAGCCAAGAACAATCTCGAGAACTCCTCCATCGAGACATCAACAAGTTGTCTACCTCTCAACAAGTGCAGCTCCAAACCTTCCCACAACATTCTCGCTTCACCGTCCAGAAGGAACGTAGAGATGGTGGTCATTTGCCACTCCTCCGTCTCCGTTGCTGTCATGACTCTCTTCACCTGGAGAGCCAGTCTTCAGCTTGAGATGGGGTTCCCAACCCCGAGAATACCGGAGGGTTAAAGCTCATTACATGCTTAAGCTGCCGCCTCGGTTGCCCTCCTTGGCACCAACGGTTCCACTACCACTTGTTCCACTCTCCTCGGATCAACCTCTGTAGCGGTACCTGCTCCATCGCAGGAGCGGGCTGCTGCGTTTGTCTTGCAGGCTGCGATTTATTACGGCCAACACTACTTCGGCCAACAATCGATGTTCTCAGCCGATAGAGGTGTTGCAGGAGCAATCTGGTGCACTGCTAGCCTCAGAAACTCGACGTTCCGACGGCCCAACACCACTTCTGGTCACTTATAGTGGTACAAAACACCGTTAAGCGACCAAATAAAATTGCAAACAACAATTATAGGAACACGCAAGTTCCTCAAACACGTGTATTTTCATTCCTAAGTGGACATTCAGGGTTCTTTTACTGTTATAACGATGACGCACACAATGTGCTCACACCCCTTAAAAAGAATTTGCCCACGAATTCATCTTAAGCCCGACCAAAACCAGTAGTCTGATACCAAATTGTAACACCCCCTATCCGTCGCATAGCATATAACAGTAGGTCCGGTCGGGGCCCGACGTCGTATGCCACAGACAGACGGTGGGTGGTACTCATGGAAACCATCCAACCAATCATAACGTCCCACAGAGCATTCTAGCGGAAGCAATTTATAAAAGTTGCAATAAAGAACCCAGCACTAAAGCATGAATGTCCACTAAAACTAAATAGGAATGTTACAAATACACCAGTACAAGCCTTAAGGCCTTACAAAAATGGTTCACTTGATATTACATGTTTTACAAACCTCGGCACGCAGTCCGGTCATACATGAATAAAGCAGTAAACACTCCAATTAGGCCTTCGAGGGCCGGCTCGCAAAATTGGGCTTAGCCTGCTATTGACGCTTGGTCCAACAGCACCTGCAAGCAACAAACCACCGCACGGTGGCAAAACAAGCCAACGGTCAGCAATGCTGACCAAATTATACGATCCGCCCCCAGCTCGGGCGGCGATGCTCCTTCCCTGCATTCATTAGCATAAGCGAGCAATATAATAACTCATTGCATCACAGGTGTTGGCACGCATGGCCACATGCCCCGTGCTCTCCAGGGCACATTCTCGGTGATCGCAGTTTAAGCCGTAACTCACCCACCATCTCAGGACGGGCAATAATATCGTGAGCAAAAATGGTCTTTTAGGCAGACGTTACGACACTTTAATGTCATCAACATCCTATGTCACGATACTTTAATGTCATCGACAGAAAGACCCGACCTCTATCCCTCGGCATAAAGCAGGAACGGTTCCACTCAACCCGTTGCTCACTAGCCACGACACTTAAATATCATCAGCACGAGTTAAGTTTCCCCGAAGCCCGTGAATCGAACGTACAATGTTACATAACCCAGTTATGTACTAGTTGGCACCTAGGCCCACAAGTTGGCAAGATCACGCATCCGCCCAGTTTTCCGGGTGCCACCTTTGGTTTAATCCCAAGGCTCCCTGTTGCAAATCTACCACGTAGAAAACCCGAAAAACAACCAATCGCGCGGAGTCTTCTCGGCATTTATGCAATGCAACATCACCGATCAGGACAACAGTGTCCGGGTAGGCTTCACACATCATGCCTATGTCCGTTCTCGCTTAGGACTCTAAACAACGGGGAACTTCACATATCTACCCGAAGGGACGCCTCAAACTCACCGCAAACTCGCGAGAGCGGGCTCCTATGCAAAGAGGAGAGCTACTCATGCTCAAGAAGAGAATCGTTACCCTAGCGTTACTCTTTGGCGCCATGAAAAGTAAGCGGATGAAAAGCACCGCACTAGCTTTGCTCTGTGGATCCGGAGTCGGCTCGCGATTTGGAGCTCGAAGCTCCTCCAATGGCGGATCTAGATTCTTCTTCCTTCCTTGGCTCTCCTCTCTCTCTCTAAGTTTTAGAAAGACAACCACTCATGAAAAGTGAGGGGTTCTAAGGCCCAAATCCCGGGTATATCCCTTCAGAACAACACCCAGCCATTGGATCATCAATTAAAGAAATGAACGGCTTCGATTCGGGACTGAAATGCCCAATCTGTACCGCACACGGTCCTGGCACACGCCCGTGTCCAGGGCCGTGTGCCTCATTCGCTGTCAAAATCGGCTCGCCTGGAACAACACACGGGTATCGAACACGCTCGTGTTCGACCTGACACGCCGTGTTCCACCTGACACGACCGTGTGGCCGGCCGTGTACCCCGATCGTTTTTCCCCGAAAACAACCCGAGCACTGCACGGGTTCTAGGACACGCCTGTGTCCTTGCCCGTGTCACCTCAACACGCGCCTGGGCTCCAGGCTGTGTACACGGTCTCGACACTCGACACTTCATCGAGCGAAGATCGTCGACCTGACGACACGGCCTTGGACACGCCCGTGTCCTAGGCCGTGTGCCTTGTCTCGACACAATGTCGAGAGCAAGTGTCGACTTCCCGGGACGAGTGTCGACACGGTCGACACGCCCTGCTGACACGCAGGTGTCGCAGGCCGTGTGCCATGTCTCGACACTTCGTCGAACGCAGAGTGTCGACTTCGCGGCTAAGTGTCTACACGGTCGCACGCCCTGCGACACGCCCGTGTCGCAGGCTGTGTGCCCAGTCTCGACACAATGTCGAGACCAAAATGTCGACTTCCCGGCTGAGTGTCGACACAAGCTTGACACGCCCTGGGACACGCCCGTGTCCCAGGCCGTGTGCCTGCAGCCAGAACCCAAAACTGGCCCAAAACGTCCCCCGTCGCTCTTTTGAGTTTCGGGGCGTTACAGGTGTGGGCTGATTGTTTAGCCAAGGAGCGGCCTGTGCGGATAGAGGCTTGCAGACTGGTGCATTGCTCAGTGGCCTTGGTGCAAGCTTGTGCTTAACGGCGGTTTGGCTCATGTCCGCGACAAGCTTGCGGACTGACATGTCTGCGGTATGGGTTGTTGCGGACTTGGCTTAGAGCTTGGTTGTGGCCTTGTCGAGCTCTGGTGGTACAGCGGGTGCTTTGTTGTGGAAGACTTCGGCGGACTGGTGTGTGAGTCCGGCAGGTGGTCATTGCTTTGGGCAGGTGTGCAAGTAGCTTACGGACTGCTGGCGGTCTGTGTGCTAGGGTGTTTGGCGGATGGAGCTATGTCCGCCATGCTCGCATTAGGCCTTTGATGGTTCTGGACTTGGTCACACTCTGTGCCAAGACCACGGTGTCTGCGGTATCC
This sequence comes from Platanthera guangdongensis, assembly GCA_039583875.1. Classification (NCBI taxonomy): domain Eukaryota; kingdom Viridiplantae; phylum Streptophyta; class Magnoliopsida; order Asparagales; family Orchidaceae; genus Platanthera; species Platanthera guangdongensis. Next base: position 168,218,320 of record CM077161.1, read on the forward strand.
GCCAAGTCCGTTGTTGACACCGGCGGACTGTTGCTAACATCTGCCTTTGGTTGTGGACTTGTGGCGGATAGAGGCTTGAGTCTTATTCTATGCGGACTGTCTCGGGTTTGTACGGACAGCCATTGAAGGGGGATGCTGTCCTGCAGTGGTTGTCGGCTTTGCGGGCTGATGCCTTGTCCGCATAGCTTGGGCGGACTGATGAGGTTCGCCAAAGTTGCCTTGCTCTTGGCGGGTTGATCTTGGTACCGGCTAAGTCCTTACGGACTCATCAGCGGACGGTGGTTTAGCTAGCGCGCGGGCTGGGGCGGTGTCTCTATCTCTATGGCGGTGACCACACCCCCTCACCTTGCATATAAATAGGACCCCCCTGGCAGGTCTACAGTAACTGAGTGAATAGTAAGTTGGGCTTGGGCAAGGTGCTGCGTTTCGTTTTTTCTGTCCGCGCGGATTAATTCAGAGTTAACTGTGTGCTGTGTGCAGGTCGCGTGGGTAGCTTCAAGGAGCCAGGAGTTGGCTGTGACTTCGGTCAAGTACTTGGAAGTTGTGCGGTCTCTGCGGATTCAGCAGGAGGTCGCTCTGCGGCTTGTCAGATCTGTTTCAACTTTGCCAGCTTCAATAACCTGTCTGTCAGCTTCAGGCGGGTAGGCGTTTGTTCTCAGTTCATCATCAGCAGGAGGCGAATAACGGTGTGTCCGCGCGCCTCGCGACTTCGGCGGACTCCGTGGTTATTCGGCGGATTGCAGCTTCAGCTCGGGCGGCTTCGGCGGGCTTGGAGACCTCGGCGGTCGCGGCGGATTCCGGTGTTGTCCGCCCAGCTTGGGTTTTGGTGCTTTCTGTTACAGCTGTTTATACTAGCGAAATCATGTCTCGCTACGTATACCTCGCATTGTAAAGAAGTTTAATGAATATAAGATCTGCTTGTTTCTTCCATGTGCTTGGTGTGTTGAGCCTGCTCCCTGGGTTTCCGCTAGATCAAAGTGTGAACTGGGTAGTCCCGAAGATATTAGTTTGGGTTTTGGGCTATCTTGCTGACCACCTGAGAAAATTTAACAGGGTCTATTCCTTATGCTAAGTCTTTGGTTGTTTAGTTTGTGAGAGAGAAGTGTGCGATCACCCTTCCCCAAGGGTCGAACTCCACAGAGACCGATTCTTCGGTTTCAAAAGATATCGTAAATGATATCCAGTCAACTAAATTATGATATCCAGACTACCAATTTATTTTAAAATACAAAACTCTTAAATTAGATATTTCCTATTCCTAATCATTTGTGTTTGCATCAACATGACAACCATCAAGTCAAGTTTTACGTGCAACTGGATATAACATGTAATGATATTTTACAAAATGCAGGCACAAAGCATATAGTGCA
>CM077161.1:168220189-168303749 GCA_039583875.1 Platanthera guangdongensis
AACAAGTCTGATATAGTAGCGTGCACAGTGCTGCTGCGCGTTCCGTCCCTGCGATTACGCCGAGTGAGTTCCGGCCTTAGGCGAGCTCTGGGACGGCGAATTCCCGACCATTTGGGTCGGGGTACTCGCAGCTTGCTAAGAAAGTCTCATCCATGGGCATTTTTGTTGTTCGTAGGCCGTCTGGGTCTGCCCATAGCCTTCCTAAACAACGGGATTCTGATGTTCGCTGGCCAATCTGGCTGCTAATGTCAGCAACGAAAAGGCGGGGGCCGCTATTTGCAGGCCATAAAAGACCGTTTTACCCTCGATAGGAGTTTGCCTATAATAGACCCCCAAAACACCTCAGAGATGCAGACTCAGCCTCCTAGAGCTCCCTCTTTTGGAGACTTCTTGCTCAGTGTCATCTGAGGTGCCGAGCTCAACCTTTAGATTTGGGAGGAGAAGTTGCGAGTGGCGTTTCCGGGTGAGTGGCGAGACTTCCATGCTACAACTCACCCGGTCTATGTGTAGGCAACCAGCTTTTACCTAGTGAAGACCGGCTCTGATTTTGGAAATTCTCGGTCTGGTGCACCCGACGTCAAGTCTAGTAACTCGAGTTGCTCCCTCTTAGTTCCAACTCCGTTGAACCGATATCCGGGTTTCAACAGTTATCTACATAATTGAATATCTAGTTCTTTTGCCCCCTCAAGCCCAACAGTATGATTATCTAACATATTTTTTTCATCTTATTACCAGCTTTTGAACTCAGTTCTTTAAATTTATGTCATGTTTTAATGAACATATAGTGTTGATATTCCTTCCCTACAGCCTTTGAATATTCTTTATTTTCACTGCACACATTCAAGAATTTGATGAACCCTAAAAAACGGTGAGTGAAATTTTTCCATACATTATGTGCAGGTAAAGATTATTTCATAGTACAGGAAAAAGTATTCGTATTAAAATGTACATGAAACAGATATGCATGACTGTGATTGCAAATAAAAATGAAAATATTTGTTTAACATAAAGTTAGAAGTAAATTCATTTTAGTAAAGAAAGCAATCCTCATGTTCTTGTAAGAAGGATGAAAAAATATTGGAGGAAATCAGAAAGGAGGAGCTGAAACAATCTACAAAGAAGATCCATTCCTTCTAGAGAAACCCTAAACCCTCCACAGCTATTTTGTTGGTGTCCCTAAAACCAGAGCTCCTCGTGCGACCAACTCTCTTAGTAGCCCCCGACAACGAGAATAAATAAGTAAAAGTCGTACTGGAAGAAGCACTTCTTAAGCACCTTGGGCTCGTTTACAAAAACTCCGCCGTCATAAACTTTGTTTGGCATTACAATGGTTGTGACCACCACCAACCAAAAATCTAATTTTGAACATAAAACTGAATGGAGTGTCTTTAAGTGAGGTTGGGCGTTCACAAATGACAGCTCATAACCACTGGGTTCAAGACCATCACCTCCGTACCCAAACGAGACCCTACCCTCCAGGGCTTATTTTATGTATTCGACTTAAAATTTGTTCTGGGTCCCAGTATCCCGCCTCTCAAATGACGCTCAATGGTTGGACAGGCTCTGAATTTGTGTCCGGCCTTCTCGACATTTTCTGATGTGGATTCGTCCAGCACAAGGACAAAAAAGTGTGCAAGGTGCTCATGATTATTTCTCCCTAAACGAAGGAGCGTCAACAATAAACCTTCTGTTTAGCAAAAAGTAAACCATGCCCTGCCCAAATACTTAATGTCATTTTCAAAAGAGTGAATGAATATTCATTCAGGAGAGCTCCGAATGATAGGATCATTGGACACAAATCTAAGCGGAGCGTATACAAAGGAAGGTGTGCGGGGATGCATTTGTGTTGTCCATCAAGTTGTGCTTTTGTTTGATGGACGGCGCAGATTTTCTGTGCGCACCATGCTCATATATGCTGAGCGCAGAAAAAATTGGCTCATTAAAAAAAATGAGTTAAGAGCTATTTCCCATTTGGTCAGCAGGTTTGGTTTAAAGATGCTTTACATATATATACTGAAGCAAAAGATAAACTCCAACAAGTTCCCAGGCGGCGGGCAAAGAATGACAAATAAATGGCAAAAAAGGTTGTGTATGGTTTAGGAAGCTCTTACATGAAAATTATTTTCTTCTAAGGTACAAAGTCTCTTAACAAAATCACCACAGCAACCAATCACCAATTACATGATAAGTTCACAAATGGAATGCCAGCAGAAGTGTTTCATTAGCAGATTAAGGGTGTTTTTGGTGTGGCTTATCGCAGCTTATTTGCTCTGGTAAGGTTGGACAAAAACGTCATTGTCATAGAATGTATGTTTGGTATCACAAGTGTTACAAAAAAGAAACTAGTTCGAGACATAAAATTTTAGTATGACAAGACATTTTTGTCCAACCTCACCGGAGCAAATAAGTCACGATAAGCCGCGTCAAACGCAGCCTAAAAGTCAGCCGTTTGAGATCAAACGAACTGTACTTCTATATGGACCTCGGCCCCTACGGCCCACCCGATGCTTGGCACCATAATCTCGAGAATGGCTTCGGTCCGGGATGCGGGTGGGAAGAGGTATCATAAACTCACATTAAAATTAAGATATAAGACAAATAATGTCAACTATTAATTTTGTTTTCACTATTTTGTGATTTGCTTATGTGAAGTGTTGTTGTGGATCCATCCATCAACGCTCTTTGTGTTGGGTAGAATAGATTCATACAAATCTACAAACCTAAGTTAGAGTGGATGATAAAAATTTGAAAAAGGGAAAAAAAAATTTCAAGATCGGACATGGTTCATACAAATCTACTGGCTATTATCAGTTGCAACCACTATCTTAAAAAGAAGGTAATGTTATTCGTCATACTATTTTCACTGCTAGCAAATCATTACTGATTTGTATTTGAAAATAGCTATTTAAAAATCATTTTGTTATTGCAAATCATTAAAAAAAAAATTATATAATAAATTGCTTCCATTCATTCTTAAATAACAATTATAGTAAATAAAATTTCTCAAAATGCTTCAAATCTTCTTTAAGTGTTTTAATATATCTCTTCAAAAACTCCTAATTTTTTTGAAGTGCCACAACATTTTTGTGATCATATTATGCAAAAATAAAACATACAATGTCAGTAGTCTTCAAACTAGAGAAATTAAACTTAAGATGGCATGCTCAATGAATAGGTATACGCTCATGAGAACATTTCTAGAATCTTCATAAGTAGCTGATATGTTATGTTCACGAATGACATAGCTCCATCTAACATTACATAAAGAATTAATAGAACAAATTCAAACAGTAAATGAAGAGGTCATTGAAAATACCTGCCGTCGTTGCTCGTCTGCTCGCTCGGCGGAGGCGGCGCACATCTACAAGCCGGCGTTGTCTCCCTGCTTCTGCTACTTCGAGCAAATCTCGTAAGTTGTCCACTCCAGTATTGATCTACTTTAACTTAAATGTATCTTCCACTAATTCAAAGGTTGTAGGCAAGTCCTTTGTATGCTTTAACATGAGTTATCTATTTTTAGCATTATTTATCTTCGTTCAAATGAATTGTTCTCTATACTTGTGTATTCTACAAGTTATTTGGCCCTTTTAATATAGGACTAATATTTAAAATTCCTAATTGCAATAATTTTTTAAAAATATTCCAGGCTGCGGTTAATAATAAACTAATAATTTTAAGTTGCAATTGACAATGTCGCCAAATCAGCAGACACGTGGTGGCGCCAAATAACTCGAAATCGAATCAGATCGAATCAATCAATATACATTTGCTTATTAGTTATCAAATAATAAATTCCAGCTCACAAACAGAAGAATCAAATCAACTGCTTCCTCGTCCTTCGAATGGCCGCCATAACAACGCCAGCCTTATCCGCCATCCCAACTCCTGCCTCCGGTAACGGCTGCCGGCGGCAGCCAGCGGACCAGCATGTCCTCTCATTACTGGAGGACCATTCCGCCCTCGGAGCGCCGGAGCTGAAGCAAATCCACGCTCGGATTCTCCGGCTCGGTCTCTTCGACAACACCTACACCGCCAGTCGACTCCTCACAGCCTGGGCCATTTCCCCCTCTCGCAATCTGCACCACGCACTCCAGGTGTTCGACAAATGTCCCGCCCAAACCTCTACTCCTGGAATATCCTCATCCGCGCCCACGCCACCCGCCAGCCGGAGCTCAGCCTCCGGATCTTTTCCGGCATGCTCGCCGACAGCCCCCACTCACCCGACCACTTCACCTTCCCCTTCATCCTCAAATCCGCAGCGGAGCTGGTGATGTTTCGCGAGGGCTCAGCGCTCATGGCTGGTTATCAAGTCCCACTTCCATTCCGACATCTTCATTCTCAATTCTCTAGTTCACTTCTACGCTGCCTGTGGGTATTTGGATCTCGCCCGCCTGGTGTTCCATCATATTCCTCAGAGAGACGTCGTCTCCTGGAACTCGATGATCGCCGCGCTGGCACGAGCTGACCTCTGCGACGATGCCTTGGACCTCTTCGAGGCGATGAATCAGCACGGCGTGCTCCCGAACGACATCACGATGATCGGCATTCTTTCCGCCTGCGGGAAAAAAAGGCGACTTGGAGCTCGGCAGGTCAATGCATTCTTACATCAAGCTTAATCGAATCCCCGAGTGCTTGATACTCGACAACGCCATCCTCCACATGTACGCAAAATGCGGGAGCTCCTCCGACGCAAGACTCCTCTTCGATACCATGAAGGAGAAGGATTCAATTTCATGGGCCACCATGGTGTTCGCATATGCGAAATCCCGTGAATTTGACGCCGCCCGTACCATGTTTGACGAAATGCCTTCGCCAGATATCGCCGCCTGGAATGCTTTAATATCCGGATATGAGCAGAACGGAAGACCCGAGAAGCTCTGGCGGCTTTCTGAGAGCTCCAGAATACCAATACATAACCCGACCAGATCACGCTCGTCGCCGCACTGTCGGCATGCTTCCAGCTGAGTGCGATCGAATCCGGTGAAAGCATCCATTTTTACCTCAAAACCACCAGTTTTGACATGAACCACCATCTCGCCACCGCACTCATTGATATGTATTCAAAGTGCGGGGATTTGGAGAAGGCAATTCATGTCTTCAGATCTGTGGAGAATAGGGATGTCTTTGTTTGGAGCGTGATGATCGCCGGACTCGGCATGTACGGAAGGGGAAAGGAGGCGTTGAATCTCTTCCCAGAGATGCGGGAGGCGAAAGTCAAACCCAACCATGTTACCTTCACCAACATCCTCTGCGCCTGCAGCCATGCTGGATTGATAAAAGAGGGCAGGTTATACTTCAGCCAAATGCAATCTTTATATAAAATTGCTCCGGCGATCGAGCACTACGGATGCATGGTGGACATCCTCGGCCGCGCCGGACGATTATAAGAATCGCTGCGGTTGATAAACAGCATGCCTGAGCCGCCCCCTTCTTCGGTGTGGGGAGCGCTGCTCGGCGCCTGCGCGGTGCATGGAGACGTCGAGCTTGGGGAACTTGCGGGCGAGAAGCTTCTCCGGCTGGAGCCGAGAAACGACGGAACTTATGTGCTGCTGTCTAATCTTTACGCGAGGGCCGGCAGATGGGAAGACGTTGGTCTGTTGAGGAAGAGGATGAAGGATCAGGGGCTGAAGAAGGAGGCGGGCTGCAGCTCAATGGAAGTCGACGGAGTCGTGCAGGAGTTCTTGGCCGGCGACGCGTCGCATTTGCTGTCGGAGAAAATTTACAAGAAGTTGGGGGAGATGATGGCTAGGCTGAGGAATGCTGGCTACGATCCGAAGAAGACGTAGGTGCTGCAGAATGTAGAAGATGAGCATTCGAAGGAGCGGGCATTGAATCTGCACAGCGAGAAGCTGGCGATCGCATTCGGGTTGATTAGAACGGACGGGGCGGGGCTGATTCGGATCCAAAAGAACCTTCGGATCTGCGAGGACTGTCATGTTGTAACGACCCTAACCGATACAACGTGACGATGTCACGGCTCCGCTCTAGGCGGCGCTACCGGGCTGCAGCCCAAGCACTGCAACCCCTCTCCAGCCCACTGGCGGGTTGTTGGTGGCCAGAACCTCTCTTTGATGAGCGAACTCCACAGTTAAGTTGGGTCGTACGGGGACTTCCCAGGAGATCACACATCTCAGTACTACTCTCGCTCAAGCACGCTTAACTATGGAGTTTCTTCACTTCTCATCTCCTTTCGTCTCTTCCCCTTATTAATTCAAAGAAAATATGAGTTTACGGGCAACAAGATTTATAGTGAGAATAATCTTTCACAATCTCCCAAGAAACTCTCCCTTTCCTCATACAAAAATGATAAACTCCGCCCTTGCTTCCGGCACTCTCTCTCCAAATTCTGATTTTTCACAAATAAAACCCAGAGAGACCAAGTGTCTAAACATAGTGAAACTGCCAAACACATGGGTCGGGAGAAAACCCGACCCGACAAAATGCCTCGACTCCAATTCGGAATCAAAAAGATCACATGGGCTAATCTGGTGTGAAAAACAACGAGGATCGAAAGTATTTATCAACTTCAACACGTCCTGCGCACCCCCAAAAAATAAGAACATCCACAGTTTGTAGCAACCACGTTGAACCCCCCAATCACCTCTCATCCAACTACAGTGGCTTTTCAGAGATTCAAAATAACGAGCAATTGTGGCTTCAATCGCGTACAATTCGTAATTGGCAATTGTTCAAAAGATGGTGTGATATATAAAAAAACGTGTTTGGGTGAGTGTTGGATGTGGAAGCCGTTAGAGATGTGATGGGGAGGTCATAATTTATAGCAATTCGGAGTGCAGATAGCCCACTCCCCATGATCCCCACCAAATTAGTGGGATCATGGGTTTGACCGCCGCACGCGCAATCACCGCACGCGATCCCCCGCGTGCTCATCTCATTAATCGCACCGTCCAAGTCACCGCCGTGCCGGGATCGGGTGACCCTCGCTCGCCGGCCGCGTCAAGATTGCCGCCCGGATGTGGGGGGCCGCCCGCAAGGGGCGGCCGCTCCAAGGCGCCTCCTGGCCGCGGACCACTACCCGCAAGGGGCGGCTGCTCCTCTGCCACCCCTCCCCGTGGCCGCCCCTCCCCGCAGTCGTGATCCTCCTTCGTCAGCGGTCGTCCACCATTAAGGCACCGCCCGTCCTAGCCGGCCTTTCCCCGCCATTCGATTTCTCCGCGCGATCGCCACCGTCAATTTTGGGAATAACCATCCACTAACCATCATTGTTATTGGGGGGGGTTACTTAATTAAATAATAGGGAAATAATATTCCCCTAAACCATACTTAAAATTATGATGTTGGTGGTTACGGTGTGCGAATAGCCGCATAATCACTGTAACCACCTCTTGGAGGCATAAAAGGAGTCTCAAGTCTCCTCATTTCTCACATATCCTCCCCCCCCCCCCCCCCCCCGCTTTCTTCTTCCTCAGACAGAGCTTGTCGTATTCCCCCTACGAGCACCATTTCTGTTCACCAGAAAATTTGGCAATTCCTGTGAGCCACCGGCCGAAGTCTCCTAGCTCACAACACCCTTCAAGTTGGAACCAACAAAGTTCCGCGTACCCCGCAGCCGTAACCGTCATCAGCGCGGTGCCGACAAGCGTTCATCATCTTCATCGGATATCAACTTCAAGCTTCAAGTAAGGCGCGGTCTATTGCCCACCAAAACTCGTTGTACTCTCCCACCCCCCAAGTGTAACGAGAAACGGTTTGTCGTCCTCGATTCTCAAGCTGACTTGTAACCCGAAACGCATAGTGAAATTTGATCGGCACAAATCCGGTTACGTAAATTTTTACCCGATTGAGAGATTTTTTCACGTCAAGAACATCATGTGTTCTACTTATAGCATTCCAGTAGATGGGGCTAAGACTGCCAGATTTAGCCTCATCTACCAGAAGCTTTAAGCAGACCGCAACAAGATGAAGACACCATTATTTTTTATGGAGGAACAAAATATTATTTTGGCGATTGATGATTCCAAACAGTGATTATTCAAACGGAGAAAAATAATGTGTTTTCAAAATAACGCAACTCGCACAAAAGTGCTCGGGCAAATGGAGCCAAATACAAGAGCGAGAAACCAAGTTCAGCTTAAATTCTCGGTTTGTTTTGCATGATGAAACTAGCAAGCCTTTGTAATTGATCATTTATTTATATACCCATTTAAAATTAACTTATACCTTCAACTCCTGAATACATTGTTTTTTTAAATTAAATTCCAAAATTGCCTTAAAATTAAAATCACCGTTTAAGGCTCCGTTTGGGGGACTTATTTTCACCGGTCAAGCGGTTACGACCGCATGAACCAGACCGTAATTACAGAGCCTAACACTGCGGCTGTCCGAGAGCACCCAAACAGGCCAAATTGAAATTAACATCTTCCAGTATCTATGTCAATGAGGTACACACAACTTATCACAACCCGCTATCAAACATGCCACAACGCTGCATATGGTGGGCTGTTAGAACCACAACCAGGCATCGAAAGCAGCCGCTCGAGCCCCGCAACCCGTGTTCATCTAGGTTGCATCTCGAACGTGCTGACCGGCGCGCTGCTGGTGTCCTCTGCGGTCGAGATGAAGCCGTACGTGGTCTTCGATTCGCTGTATCTGGGATGTTTCGAGCCCGCCGGCTTATTACCGACGATGCCGAACGAGCGGTCAGATGCTCTGAGCACGCCGGGCTGCTTCAGGGCGCCGACAAAGAGTTCCACTTCATCGCTGGACTGCAGCATTTCTACCACTCGCTTCATGTTGGGTCTCTGATGAGCAGCCGCTTGGGTGCAGAACAGCGCGGTCTTGATGAAGTGCAGAGCTTCGTTCTTCGGGTACACCGCGAGTTCGGGATCCACTATGTCCAGCAAACGGTTCTCGCCCCGCAGCTTCCACGTCTGCAAACACCACGCGAGAGGAAATAATTATTGGCAAATGTAACTAATAACAACATTCTGAAACATTTCTCCCAAGGGAGTACAAATGAGCAACAAATGAGAGCTGAACCAGCTTATTTTAATCCTTTCAGGGTCATTGTGACCAAATTTAGTAAAGACAAAAATTCTTCTTTCTTTTGAAGCACAGGTGGGGTTTTTATTTGGTTGTATAAATATGATTCATTGCATAAGATAGGGTGAATCAAAGAAACCTTGAGGCCACTGATTGCTAATTTGATTTTGGTCCTAGTTATGTAAGCATACTTCTTCTTCCTTGCATCATTTCATCAATTCTATCCATTCCTATGGGTTGAAGTTCGCCAAAATTACATGAAATTATAAAACCTGAATTGCCTTGGACAAAATTGCCACATTCTAGAATGTATGTTTGGCATTACAATGGTTATGACAGTCACAAAGAAAAAAAAAGCTAGTTTTCAACAGAAAAGTTGATGAAGTTCCTTAAGTGAGGTCATATAATTCATAACCACCATGTTGACGACCGCCGCCACCATGCCAAACGGAGCCACAAAGACCAAATTTAGCTTAAAATAAATGATAAAGGCTTGCAGGCTTGCATGGTAAAGAAGAACTTATAAAGAACGCGTATTATTTTTCTCCAAAAAGACATGAAAATAGTATCAACCAGAAGAGTAGGAGAATTACCCATTCCAAAAGAGCCTTCATATCAAGTCCCCATACTGATCTTGCACAGCTTCTTCCACTAATTATTTCAAGCATCAGCACTCCGAAGCTGTAGATATCTGCTTTCTTAGTTAACTTCCCAAGCAAAGCATACTCAGGTGCCAAGTAACCCCTGCAGAAAGACAATTAAAATTTCATAAATATTCTGCATCAATCTATAATACTCACAGGCCGCGATCAGATGGGCTCCAGTCGCGATCAGGCAAGCTCCGCATAGGTAACTACCTTGTGAGAGATATGAGAATAATAGACACATCATTTCTGAGTTTGGGAGTATCCAACAAAAGAGTATTTGGTAGCTCGAGGAACAAGTTTATCTGGAATGGTGGAAGATGAAAGGATATGAGCATGAACGTTGTGGAGATGAGGCGGCACAAGGCCATCATCATAGCGAAGAAAACAATTTCCTTCTGGGCACAATAGATGGAGTGAAGTTCTTCCCACATCGTCTCGACTGTCTCATGATAAATGGTCATCCGATATGGCTCGTTGTACAAAATCAAGGATTGGATATGGCCATCATTACAGAGCCATTCCTCGATGGGCTCAGTAGAAGTAGCCTTGGAAAGATGATGAAGGCCTTTAGTCTAGAGAACCCAGCGAACGGAGTATACCCACTCGATAAAGTTTTTCATGCCATTAAGGGAGATAGTATTAATTTGAAGTTCATCTCTAACTTCAGGTAGAGTAGGGACAGCTCGGGGCAGAAGGGAGTTTGAATCGTTCAAATCCATAAGCCACGGATAGGACAGAACAGGCAGAGGGGAAAGGCAACCTCACGAAAAACTTAGGTGTGGTATCAACGGGCGTTGCGAACAAAGGGCAAGGAGTTGCGGTCACTGCGAATAAAGCAGAGAGGTTTGTCGACTACATCAAGAGTGGGAGTAGCGATCAGAGGGCGTCGACCAGGAGGGCACGCGAACAGGCGGAGACACGGCCAGTGAAAGCGTGTTGAAGAGAAGATCAGCAGGTGCAACACAAGCTCTACGACTAGAGAGATCAGAGGCGGGACCAGGCGAGGGAGGGAAGTGCGCGAGCACTGAAGTCACTGCGATCAAGAAAAGCTCTGAGACCTGAGCGATCAGAGGCGCGGCCAGTAGAGGGAGGGATGAGAGCGAGCACTAGAGTCACTGCGATCAAGAGAAACTCGCGGAAAAGAGATACGACCAGGAGATTGGCGACCAAGAGCTCGGCGAATAGGAGTTCTAGCAGGCAAGCGTAAAGCGATCTGAGCGGTCAAACGGAGAGCTCACAGGTGAAGCCAACCAGGTGATCCCCTGTGGATAGCAGAAGCGCGCTATAAATCCAGTAGAGAGGAGGGCATGATGAGCGGGGAATGGCGCGGAGGAAATGCTCTCACAGAGAAAGACGGACAGGAGTCCGCCTAACCGCGCAATCTGGAGGAAGATGGCGTGGTATGAAGCCGAGCAGAGAGAACAAAATCTTTAGGATTCATTTGTCTCTGATATCATGTATAAAAATATGGAAATGAGAAAATTTAAATTACATATTTTATTCAACAAACTTTAACAAAAACACTTACATAGTTCCAGCTACCCGCGTGCTGACATGAGTCACCGTATCAGGAAAAAGCTTTGCCAAGCCAAAATCTCCAATTTTTGGGCGCAAATTCTTGTCCAGTAGAACATTGCTAGCCTTGATATCGCGATGAACAATGTTGGGTTCCACTTCCTCGTGAAGAAATGCAAGACCATTAGCAGCACCCAGACATATAGCAGCTCTCTCTGGCCAGTTTAAAGCAATTTGTTTATTATATGGGCCTGAAAAAGTATTTAAATGCAATCAATTTATAATTTAAATTTCTAATATATAATCATGAATATTGTCTGCCTTACCAAGTAGAGCTCTAGCGAGACTATTATTTTCCATGTAGTCATATACAAGCATACGATTAGCACCTTCGACACAACAACCAATCAATCGGACTAGATTAGGATGCCTAACATTTGATAACATTTCAATTTCAGTCAAAAACTCTCGGATCCCTTGCTTTGATTCAATGGAGAGTGATTTTATTGCAACTTGAGTTCCATCACTTAAAATCCCCTGCACATGAAGCAGCAAAGATGTATGAAAAAATATGATTGATGAATGGTAATATATCGATGAATTAGCAATTGTGATAAAGAAATTCATAAAAAAGGCTCACTTTATATACAGTTCCAAAACCACCATAGCCAATTTTGTTTGTTGGATGAAAACTACTAGTTGCTGACCTCATCTCATTATATGAAAATGTGTATGTTGATTGGTGACTGGGATGTGCATCTGCGTTTTGACAAAGAATGATCCAACGAATTAAATGACAGGAGCAAAATAGAAAGCTGGAAGGAGAACACAATGATACAAGTAAGGGGAGGGGGGCAGCCCGGTGCACAAAGCATTCCCACGAGGTAAGGGTCCGGGGAAGGGTCCCACCAGAAGGGTGAATTGTAAGAAAACCTTACCCAGCATTTTTGCAAGAGGCTGCTACAAGTGTAATGATCACAAATTGTTTCCATTAATCCTTTCAATTTACCTTGATCAAATTGGAGGGTTGTTTGATTTGCTAATATTTTGTATGTGAAGTTACTGTTGAGCATTTTCTATATGTTCCAATAGGTGAGATTGTTGATATAATCCTATACTGGAACGCTCATATTGCCCCCCCCCCCCCCCCCCCCCCCCCCCCAATGCTCTTAATGCAGATCTGATGCATCCGGCGCAGCATCCACACATGTACACACACACATACAACTCACACAAACACACCCACACATGTACACACACATATATATATATAACACTGAAGTTTATTGAATCAGAATAAAATCTGAAGTCTATTATTTATTTTAGAGAGGAGTCAATGCCTTAGTAAACTCATCGTTTGTTTGTCTTCTTATTTTTTTAAAATTAAAACTTCCAATCCATTAAAAGGCCATAACTCGGTCATCAACTTACCCATGTGTTGTTGCTGCCAAAGATATAAAGGCCCCTTAAATTCCTGCGGCTGGAGTTTGTAGTGCGCGCTGTTTAAAAGGCAATCCCTCCTCATGTTATCACCAACCTGGAAAGACAAGAAAACAGAGCCGCACTCTTGTTTTCTTCGTCCAAAACCAGGCACCACTCCAGAACTTCCTTGTTCTCCCAGTCCGTGAACCGCTGTCGACGTCAACTGAGACAAGAAGCTCCTCTGGTGGCCTACCTGTCTAATCCGACGTAACCCCCTGCACCTGCCAGGCCTCCGATCTCCTTTGGCGTCCGCCTCCAGCTAAAATGTGTTATGCCCCCGAACGTGATATGATTCAAGAGGCATAAATATGCTCTACGACCTAAGTAAGCTACAAGGAGCAATGGGGCTGAACCATCTGGTTCAGCCCCCATTCACTAAAATGGAGACCGGCGGGGCTGAACCACGCGGTTCAGCCCATCTTGGGGGCCGGCCGGCCCCCTTGTTCCGGGTTGTATATACCCGGAACCCCCTTGGAGCAATATGAGGACTTTTACTCAAGTATTCCCCTTCTTCTCACCCTAATCTTAATCTCTTCTCCTTCCCTAACTCTCTCTTTCTCTCAACCCCATCCTTCACCTTCTATTATCTTAACATTTGGTATCAGAGGACTCCTTCCTCCAACCATGATTAACACCCGATCGCATGAAGAGGCCGGCCGACTGGCATCGTTAGAGGAGAACTACGTCTGCTTGATGGACACGGTCGCAGCCATGGAAGAAAGGATGAAGGTTTCAACCCAACAATTGGAGGAGCGAATGGACGCCCGCATGGCGGAGATCAAGGCCCTCCTAACTCAAAACCTGAAAGGGAAGGCCACGACTAACGAAGGATTGGAGGCGGAAGTCCCCAATCCGTTTCCGCAGCAGGTTCCGCCTTCGGGCTCGAGCGGTTTTGTGCCAACCGGACTCGACGGAAACCTGCATCCCTCCTCTAGCATGAGCGGGCATCAACCAGCGCGGCTCAACGCCGGAGTGGGACGCACGGGACCCTGGCGACAATCGGAACAGGAGGCGGGAACTTCCGCCATGGGCGGCTCACTGACGGGCTGGGGCGAGGTCAACGCAGGCCGCACGGCCTTTGGGCGGCCACCGGAGCATGCGGCGGGGCAATTTCGACCTACAGGGGTTCTGGGTGCTTCCATTAGAGGAGTCGTTGGACTGTTACCCCTTCCACGGGCTGTCGGACAACCTACTGGTTACGAAAATGGCGACCAATGGCACATGCGGCCACCACCGGCGGGTATCTACGGGGGTGTACAACACCCCGGAGGCGAACAAGGAAGGGAATAGTTTTTTCCGACTGCGGCCCAAGGAGGAATGCACTTTCCCAGACCCTATAGACCATACCCCCCTATGGAGCAGCAGAGGACAGCAAGGTACGGACAGGAGCCGGGAGGGTTTGGACAAGCGTATCAGTGGGCCCACATGCCACCCAAGAGGACTCACATGAATTTTCCAAAATTCAAAGAGGGGATGCGCTCGAGTGGATACAGAAAGCGGAACTTTTTTCCATTATCAGGAATCCCCGAGGAGCAATCGGTGTAGTTGGCAGCTTTGCACCTGGAGGATGACGCCTACCAGTGGACGCGGTGGTTCTTGAGAAGACGGGATTACGCGCCCAGGACCGAGTTCGTAGGGGAATTTTCAGCTCATTTTGGCCATTTAGAGTACGAGGACGTCGAGGACATGTTGCAAAAACTACGACAAAAGAGAACGGTGATGGAATACTGCACCGAGTTTGAGAGGTTGGCCAACAGGGTCCGTTGGGAGGAGATAATACTACTGAGCTGTTGTGTCTCGGGTCTAAAGGATCACCTAAGGGATGAGGTTCATGCTTATATGCCCCGCAACCTAAGTCATGCTATCAGCCTGACACTGATAAAGGAGGAACGCTTCAACAGACAGCGGACCCGCACCACAGAAAGAGTTGTCACTGCCCCCACACCGGCTAAGAGAGCCCAACTGGCGACCGGTCGACCAACAGGGACGCGTTTGACATGGCCTAAACTTCAGGCGAGAAAGGAAAAAGGGTTGTGTTCCAACTACGATGAGAAGTATACTCCCGGGCATAAGTGTCAAAAGATCCATGTTTTCATGCTGAGAGAAGAAGACGAGGAGGAAGACACCACCGAGTTGGTCCTAGAGGGGGATTTGACTCTGACAGAGTTCGGGGTATCAATCCATGCGATGGAGGGGTGTACAGCCCCCTTCACTATGCGCATAGCCGGGAAGGTAGCCCAGGAGCGGGTTACAATACTGATTAATAATGGGAATAACCACAACTTCATCAATCCAACCGCGGCAAGGAAGGTGGGGCACACGGTAGATCATGGCGCCGCGTTCCAGGTCATGGTAGCGGATGGGAGCAAACTAAGGTGTGAAGGGGTGATGAGGGGAGTCAACCTACGAATACAAGGGTACACTTGCCACACCGACGTTTATCTGCTACCCATCCGGGGATCTGATATGGTATTGGGAGTTCAGTGGCTGCGACAGTTGCGGAGAGTCACTTTCGACTGGGACCCAATGACAATGGAATTCACACAGCTTGGACAGGAACACTGTCTCCACGGCCTCAAATCATCTCCGCTGAAGGAGATTTCAGTTTAGAGCTTGGAACGTCTAACTGAAGAGGGAGGCTCGATGACGATGATTATGGGCCGAGCATCTTCCCCCCCCCCCCCCCATCTCATCTGAGGTACCGGAGCTGATGCGACCCTTATTGACCCAGTATGGAGATGTCTTCCAGGAGCCGCGCACCCTTCCTTCACCGAGATTCCGAGATCACGCGATTCACAGTCCAAGGTGGGGTTGAAGCCCACCAATATCAGACTATACCGCTACCCGCACATCCAGAAGGAGGAGATCAAGCTTGCAGGCTAGAACATTCATAAGACGGCTCTTGACGGTTCTGCGTCGATTACCGAGGACTGAATAGTTCTACAGTCAAGGATCAATTTCTCATTCTCATGATCGAGGAGCTCTTGAATGAACTACACGGAGCGTGCTTATTCACCAAGCTGGACCTGCGTTCCGGCTACCATCAAATTCGGATGCGGGAGGAGAACATTCATAAGACGGCTTTTCGGACCCATGATGGACATTACGAGTTCCTCGTGATGCCCTTCGGGCTGACCAAGCCCCCTCCACATTTCACGCGGTGATGAACAAGCTCTTTCGACCACTTCTACGTCGTTCTGTGCTGATCTTTTTTGACGACATCTTAGTTTACAGTAGTAGTTGGGAGGAGCATCTCGAGCATGTGCAGCAAGTTCTCACCATATTGCGCCAACATCAGTTATACATCAAGCAGTCTGAGTGCTCTTTTGGCCAGGCGGAGGTCGAGTATCTGGGCCATTTGGTTTCGACCCAAGGCGTCCAGGCCGACCCTCACAAAATCGAGAGCATGGTGATGTGGCCCCGTCCTACGACAATACGGGCATTACGGGGATTCCTTGATCTCACGAGCTACTACCGGTGATTCGTGAAGGACTACAGCAGGATTGCACGACCGCTTACTCAGCTCTTATAGAAGGAAGCATTTGTGTGGCAAGACGACGGTGAGGCGACTTTCCAGGCCCTGAAACGGGCCATGACGACTACACTGGTCCTCGCTTTATCGGATTTCAGCAAGGAATTCGTGTTGGGGACCGATACGTCCGGGGTGGGCATCGGAGGGGTTTTGATGCAGGAGGGGAGACCATTGGCCTATTTCAGCAAGGCTCTTGCTCCACGGACTCTGGGATTGTCCACCTATGATAAGGAGATGCTAGCCATCATACACGCAGTGGCCTTGTGGAGGCCGTACTTACTGGGACATCACTTCAAGGTTCGCACGGACCACCAGAGTTCGAAAAATTTCCTGGAGCAACGGTTAGTTTCCCCTCTTCAACAGAAGTGGGTGACCAAGTTGTTGGACTATGATTATGAGATCATCTACAAGGGAAGGAGAACGTGGTCGTTGATTCCCTCTCCTGCCTCCCGGAGAGCTCGCTCGTCCACATTTTGGGTCCCTTGATCGAATCCCGCGACGACATACAAGCGGAGATGCAACAGGATCCCGAACTCAGGATCATCGTGGACGCACTGCGACAGGGGCAACCAACCATACCGGGGTACCAGTTACAAGGGGAGCAAATTTATTATCAGGGCCGCGTAGTCATTCCGCCTTCCTCATCCTGGAGGATAGTTGGGATGCAGGAGTTTCATTCGTCGCCGACGAGGGGCTACGCCGGTGTGCTCCGGACCCTCCAAAGGTTGAGAGTGAATGTCTTTTGGAAGGGTTTACGCCGCGACTTTCAGCAGTTTGTGCAACTGTGTGAGGTATGCCAACGACAGAAATATGAAACAACCTCTCCAGCCGGCTTGCTTACCCCGCTGGAAATTCCACACCATATTTGGGACACGATCTCCATGGATTTCATCGATGGCTACCCAAATCTCAGGGCAAGTCAGTCATCTTGGTCGTGGTCGACAAACTCTCGAATTACGCACATTTTCTTGCCATGAGCCACCCATATACTGGAGAAATCGTGGCCGATCTTTTTGTTCGTGAGATCTTGCGCCCTCATGGCGTGCCCCGGTCTATCATCTCAGACCGCGATCCGGTGTACGTGAGCAACTTCGGAGGGAGCTTTTTCGGTTACAATGTACGCGGTTGCGCCTGAGCACGACCTATCATCCTCAGACGGACGGCCAGACAGAGGTTCTCAATCGCGGGTTGGAAACATACTTACGCTGCTTCGTGATGGACGAGCCCCGCTCGTGGACCCGATGGTTACATGGGGCGGAGTACTACTACAATACCTCGTATCATACAACCAACAAGCTTACCCCGTTCGAGGTTGTCTATGGCCGCCCTCCACCTTCTTTGGGCTCGTGTGAGCCCGACAGCACAGCTCTCCCTTCGATCGACCGTCAATTGCGCGATCGAGATCGTACCTTAGCCCACCTGCGTGACAATCTCCGGGCAGCACAGGACAGGATGAAAGTTCAGGCAGACAAACATCAGACCGAGCGGGAATTCGCGGTGGGAGACGAGGTATTCCTAAAATCCAACCGTACCGGCAGTTCTCCGTCTCCCGTCGGCCGAATCAAAAGTTGGCACCACAATACTATGGGCTGTTCCGCATTACACAGCGGGTGGGTCTGGTGGCCTACACCTTGGCGCTTCCGGAAAGCTCCCGTATACACCCGACCTTTCATGTATCCCTACTCACGAAGAATCTTGGTGACGCCGTCCAGAAAAATCCCCCTTACCTGAAGCCACCACAACAGGGGAGCTGCGTCACTCACCCGAGGAAATATTGATGACCAAGTGGAAGAAACACGGTACTGAATATCGCCCCGATATACTGGTTAAATGGAAGAATATGACAGTTCTTCACAATACCTGGGTTGATCTGCTTGAGTTCCGCGACTTGTTCCCCGACTTTCACCTTGGGGACAAGCTGGTGCTTGATGGAGAGGGGAATTTTATGCCCCTGAACGTGTTACGATTCAAGGGGCATAAATATGCTCGACGACCTAAGGAGGCTACAAGGAGTAATGGGGCTTAACCATCCGGTTCAGCCCCCATTCACTAAAATGGAGACCGGCGAGGCTGAACCACACGGTTCAGCCCATCTTGGGGGCCGTCCGCCCCCCTTGGTTCCGGGTTATATATACCCAGAACCCCCTTGGAGCAATATGAAGACTTTTACTCAGGTATTCTCCTTCTCCTTCTTACCCTAACCCTAATCTTTTCTCTTCCCCTAACTCTCTCTTTCTCTCAACCTCATCCTTCACCTTCTATTATCTTAAAAAAAATGCTGACACCAGCGGGATGACGGCGCCCCCTTTGTCACTGCCAGAAGGCGTCAGACATTTTTGTCCTTCACCAATATCTACCCCGCTCTCATCAGTCAACTGAGCCCTCAATGAACCGTGAACCCAGCCCACTGGCGTTTCCTCCACTGAACCCGTAAGCCCAGCCCACTGTCATTTTCTCTGCTGTCGAACCCTCCGTTTACGAGCTATTCATTGTCGAGCTCTCCTTCCCGAGCCACCAGCCCCTTGCAGCCCACAGTAAGTTTGGGAACTTTCAAGGTATAACTATGCACCTCTCGAAAGAAAAAACTTATGCAGTCTATTTAAGTGATCAAACTCATTTATTGCATGAGTCTCAATTCCGTTGATAAACCAGTCTATGTCAGTCCCAAGCCCGGATGAAAAATGGTGAGCGTTGTGTTAGGTAGACAACTAGCGTAAAATTTAGTCACTCTTATGAATATGGATCATTTGAAATTTACCCTTATCTTAGAAGAGCTCACCGGACATTTCAATAAGCAATACCTTGGTGTTTATTCTTTGCATATGATATCATTTTGGTTGATGAGACGCGCGAGGGTGTAAACGCAAAACTTGAATCTTGGCAAGACACTTTAGAAAAGAAGGGTTTTAGGTTGATCAGGGCAAAGACGGAGTATATGAAACTTAAATTTAACAGTAAAAGAAGAACGGAGGGCTTCGTTATTAAGTTGGGTGATCAAGAAATTTCCCGCAGTGAGTGTTTTAAATATCTTGGATTGATGGTTCAAAATGACGAAGGTATTGATAAAGATGTGACACATAGAATCCAAGCGGGTTGGTTGAAGTGGAGAGATGCGTCAGGGATCTTATGTGATCGTAAAATACCATTAAAACCTAAGGGAAAGTATTACTGTACTGCAATTAGACCGGCAATGCTCTATGGTTCTGAGTGTTGGATAGTAAATTGTGTACATGAGCAAAAAATGGGAGTTGCGGAGATGAGAATGCTTAGGTGGATGTGTGGACACACAAGACTAGATAAAAGTAGGAATGAAATCAATGAATGTATCAGGGATAAGACAGGAGTAGCACCAATTGGAGAGAAGATGTGAAAAGCTCGATTATGATGGTTTGGACACGTACAAAGGAGACCATTAGAGGCACATGTTAGGCACTGTACTGCAATTAGACTAGCAAAGCTCTATGGTTCTGAGTGTTGGACAGTGAATTGTGTACATGAGCAAAAAATGGGAGTTGCGGAGATGAGAATGCTTAGGTGGATGTGTGGACACACAAGACTAGATAAAAGTAGGAATGAAATCAATGAATGTATCAGGGATAAGACAGGAGTAGCACCAATTGGAGAGAAGATGTGAAAAGCTCGATTATGATGGTTTGGACACGTACAAAGGAGACCATTAGAGGCACATGTTAGGCACTGTACTGCAATTAGACTAGCAAAGCTCTATGGTTCTGAGTGTTGGACAGTGAATTGTGTACATGAGCAAAAAATGGGAGTTGCGAAGATGAGAATGCTTAGGTGGATGTGTGGACACACGAGACTAGATAAAATTAGGAATGAATGTATCAGGGATAAGACAGGAGTAGCACCAATTGGAGAGAAGATGTGAGAAGCTCGATTACGATGGTTTGGACAAGTACA
Source organism: Platanthera guangdongensis (assembly GCA_039583875.1). Lineage (NCBI taxonomy): Eukaryota > Viridiplantae > Streptophyta > Magnoliopsida > Asparagales > Orchidaceae > Platanthera > Platanthera guangdongensis. Next base: position 168,240,290 of record CM077161.1, read on the forward strand.
AAGGAGACCATTAGAGGCACCTGTTACGCGTTGTGAAAGACTAGTCACGAGGCATGTTAAACGAGGGAGGTGTAGACCAATAAAGTCTTGAAATGAAACTATAAGGAAAGACATGATGTACTTGGGCATTAGTGAGAATATGACAAAAGATAGGGCACAATGGCGACAAAGGATCCATATTGTTGATGCGCGAAAACGGCACCGCCTAGTTAACACGGAGGGGGGTGTTCGATCTCACAAGCTAAGAGGGAAGAAGAGGATGAAGGCTGCGGGGAAGAGGAAGCTTCTGAGTGCTCGAGAGTGGAGCAAGCGCTTGTCAAAGGGGTTGCGGGGATAGGAGAGGTTTGCTGAGAGCAGCGGAGGAGGTTGACCAGGAGCTGTCGAGCAGACGGTTACTTGGACGGTTGTGCTTGCAGGTTGATGCCGAGAGGGAGCTGAGCTGAGCTAAGAAGAAGAAGAGAGAGAGCCGCTAGCAGCGGCAACAACAGACTTCGCCCGCCGCGGCTTAAATGTCACTCTTGCGACGGGCTTTATTTTGATTAATATGGAGAGTTACAGCTTGACAATACACCTTTACAAGAAAGCAATAAAGGGGTACAAGGAGGAAGCTGGCGGCTAAGGAAGAAGTGCCAGGAGAGGCCGCGCGGACGGGGAACTGAGGCCGGCAGGCCGCGCGACTAAGGGAAGAGAGAAGGTGCGGACTGGAAAACGGAGTCCGCAGGAGGTGATCACTCGTGCTTGCTGTGGGCTGTCTTCGAGCGTGAGCACCTTGGGGTGTCTGAACCTGCCCTCCATGGGAGGTACGATGGTCTATTTATAGGCCCGAAGAGGTAACGGCTTGCGGTGACGTTACCCCCGATGAGACGGTAACTTGAGCGAGAAGAAGACAGAGTCCGCCGAGTCTGCTACAGGCCGCGCGGACTGGGGCTTGCCTCTGGAACTGGTGCTGCTGATGGCGAACTGGTAGACTGAGTGGCGGACTGCGAGGGGAGTCCGCAGAGTCCGCCACTGCTGAGCTGTGGAGTCCGTGCCAAGGATGTGCGGGCTGAAGGGCTATCTGCCCGCTGCTGGGAAGCGGGATCTGGAAGCTATGCGGTGGACTGCAAGGAGAATCCGCAGAGTCCGCCGCTGCTGAACTGAGTGCGCTAAGGGTGCGAGCTGAGGAGTGTCCGCTGAGTCCGCCGAATCCGCACGAGGCTATGCGGTTTGGGACTGTCTCAAGGAGATTCTGCTGCCTGGCGGGCTGGAAGGAGTCCGCCATTATTGACTGAGGAGAGGAGGCAAGGGAGTGGCGGACTGCATGGCAAGTCCACTGAGTCCGCCACAACTGATTGAGCCCGCGCCTACACTGCGGGCTGAGGGAGGTTGACCCTGTGGCTGGAGAAGAGAGGGTGGAGGCCAAGGAAAGGCGGACTGCATAGCGAGTCCGCTGAGTCCGCGGAGTCCGCCTCTGTTGGCGAGCTGAGTCTGCCGAAGATGAGGACTGCTGCTGAGGAGCTGGATCTGTTCATCAACGAATGCGGACTGGAAGTCCTGACTGTACTTCGAGTCCGCCCAGCTCGCGAGGATCTGGATATTGCTGTTGATCTTCGCGGGTAGCCGGAGAGCTTGAGTGTTCGCACTCTTAAGCGGACTGATGAAGATGGCTGCCCACGCTGCTGGGTGACAAAGGTTGAGTGACCTGCCGGACTGTCGAGGCAGGCCGCGCGTTTCAGCGAGCTGGTTGTCCGCCTGCGGGCAGGTCGCCACTGTTATTTTGGCGGTTGGAGCGGTCTGGTTTTCTTGAAGAGCGACCTGCAGGAGCGGGCTAAGGAAGTCCAATTCCTGCAAGGGAAGTGTCTTGTTGCCGACCTGGGCGGATAGGGAGTTGAGTCCGACAAATAGAGTCCTGCGGAGGCAATCTTGCTGTTAAGCTGAAAAGGGGGCGGCCTGCAGAGGCGGACGCAGTCCGCGGCCCCTGCCGACCAAGGGAAGGCGCGCGGCCTGAGCGGTCAGACCGCTGAGACCGCCCAAGCCGTGCGGCCTGAGCGGACAGAGAATTCTGTCCGCACACACTAAGGAGCGATCTCCAGGAGGAAACTGGAGCAGATCGCGATGAGCGAGCTGGCTTCCTTGGGAAGGATCGCCGATTTTGGGGTTAACATAATCCCCGCACTTTTTAAGTTCTGAATAGAACTTCGAAAAAGTAGGAGACCCACGAAAATCGTGATCCACCCCAAAGGAAAAGAGAAGGAGGCAAGGAGAGATAGAACCTGATGCCTCTCCTTAGGAGGTTGCTAATGCCTGTCTATTTCCTGCAAAGGAAAAATTAGTGTAGGCATGGAAGGTAAGCCTTGCGTGTACCTGGGTTTGCCTTTGCAAAACGAAGAAGATGCGTCTTCTACTAAGTCCTGCAAGATGAAGGTGAGAGGAGAACATAAAAACATAATATCTTGCAAGTACCTGAAGGAGCCTTGCAAGTACATGTTATCATGTGCAAAAGGAAGAGTGAGGAGTATATAAGAAAGGAAAACGAGCTGTAAGTACCTGAAAGTACCTGTGAAGAAACTTGCAAGTGTCTGCTGATCTCTGTCAAATAAGTGTTAGAAGAAAATATATTGGATAGAAGTAGCTTGCAAGTACCTGAGCGGAACTTGTGAGTGTCTGCTAATCACTGTAAAGAGAAGAGTGAGCAACAGACATATTATAACGAACTAAGCTGCAAGTACTTAGATGAGGCTTGCAGGTGTTAACTGTTGATCTCTGCAAGAAAAAGAGTTAGAAGCAGGCATATACATGAAAGAAGCTTGTAAGTACCTGGGAGGAGGCTTGCAAGTGTCTGCTAATCTCTGCAAAAGGAGTTAGAAGCAGACATATATATGAAAGAAGCTTGCAAGTACCTGGGAGGAGGATTGCAAGTGTCTGCTAATCTCTGCAAGAAAAGAGTTAGAAGCAGACATATATATAAAAGAAGCTTGCAAGTACCTGAGAGGAGGATTGCAAGTGTCTGCTAATCTCTGCAAAAAAGAGTTAGAAGCAGACGTATATATGAAAGAAGCTTGCAAGTACCTGACAGGAGGCTTGCAAGTGTCTGCTAATCTCTACAAGAAAAGAGTTAGAAGCAGACGTAGATATGAAAGAAGCTTGCAAGTACCTGAGAGGAGGCTTGCAAGTATCTGCTAATCTCTACAAGAAAAGAGTTAGAAGCAGACATATATATGAAAGAAGCTTGCAAGTACCTGAGAGGAGACTTGCAAGTGTCTATTAATTTCTACAAGAAAAGAGTTAGAAGCAGACATATATGATGAAAAAACTAAGCTGCAAGTACCTGGATAAGACTTGCAGGTGCCTGCTAATCACTGCAAAGAGAAGAATGAGCAGCAGACATGAAAAAAGCTAAGCTACAAGTACCTGGACGGAACTTGCGAATGCTAACTGTTGATGAGATAAGGTCGATATGACCAAATAGCAGAGGAAATGTCTGATGAACTTTGTTGATAATTGAATGGAGATCAGACCAGAAAGCAGTGATCTTCTTGCTATATATTAGAGATGTCTTCAACGTGAAGTCCAGATCAATAAGTCGAGCATTGACATTTGATAAGAGTAGTGAAGAGCTTATAAGTGATCATCTTATAGAGCTTTGAGCCAGCAATGCATATAAGATGAGCATAAGCAAAGTGAATGTTGCGAATCCTTTTGGTAGGTCGGATTAACTTGTTCACCTGTGAAAAAGGTAGTTGACAAAAAGAGGTATATACTCGGAAGTGAGCAAAGGGGGCTGGATGCTGCCACAGGTGTTCCCCGTGGGCCTTATGCATCGCTTGCCTGAAAAAGGTCGTCACGAGTATAGCCTTACTAAAAGCGGGCTGGCCGCGCATCCTCTAGGAGGGCACAAAAGAGAAAAGCAAGGGAAACCCTGAGAAGGATCGCTAGATGCACTGATCTCATGCTTCGGGTTACTACGTCATTGATCAATGAGACTGGTTGCGCCAAGAGGCCTATAGCTTGTCTGTGGATTGATCAGTGGAGTTGAGGACCCCGCGAAAGCATGGAAAGAGAGCACTAGATAGCGTTCGGCCATCACAGTTGTGAGATGATCGAAGAGACAAGGCTACACTTGGTCGCCATTGCTTGTCAACCAAAGATCACCGTAACTGTAACGTATCCTAACGGAGCACAGCAAAGCTAACACATGGGGTCTCCCTAGCACGCACTCTGTGTTAGATGCCGGCTAGGATCCAAAGTCCAGTATTCCACCGCATGAGAGTTGGATAGCCCCCACTACACACATATGCAAAATCTCCCCGCGATATGTGATCATCGTGGTCTTACGCCGGAATCCAATCCCAAGGGGGCCTATAGCAAGACTCGGCGATATCTCAGTGGCTCAGTGATCTTTTGGGAAAAGAAAGAGTAGAGGAAAAAACATTACAAGAAGGGAACTGTGTCAGTATGAGATCCCGGATAAAAGCTTTATTGAAAAGTAAGAATGAACACTTAGAAGTGTTTTGAAATGAGAATGTTTGAAAAGGTAAGAGTAAGTGTAACCGATAATAGTTGTGAAAAAATTTGGAGGACTATGAAGTCCTTTGCTGGCTTAGAATAGCCTTCCAAGCACGCCCTCGTCATCGGCATCGAAGCATTCGACAGTTTTATTGACAACGAGGAGAGGGGGTTCTTCGACTAGGCTCACCCCTCTTGAGCTGCAAGGAATGTCTACCACTTCTTTGCCCTTTGAGGTTGCTGGATCAGGGCGATCATCTTTAGGAAACAGATCACGCATCTTACCCTGCTGGAGCATCCTTTGCACTAGTCGGCGGAGTGCTCGGCAGTTCTCAGTCAAGTGGTTTGACTCTTTGTGGAACTCGCAGTATGGTTCTGAGTCCCTTGATCTTTGATCAGCTGGCCGGTAACGCTTCTTGTAGTTAGCCCAGTCTTTCATGATCTGGTTTACTTCTAGCATGGCCTCATCTAGTTCAGACTCATGCAAGTCATCGTCTTGTTGCTGATAGACTGCAGCTGTTTGATAAGATGGAGCTAGTGGTAGCAATGGATCTTGAGCGCGATCACGACTTGGGAAGGGATATCGATGGCGCTGAAACCTTCTTCCCTTCCTCGAATGAGATGGGAAATCATTGTGAGGAGACCCCAGAGGCTGCTTGTGAGAAGGATCTTTCTCTGATATGAGCTTGGAGACGAAGCCTGGGTTGCTCTTTTCGCATCGGATGTATGAGTTGGCTAGAGCAATCAACTCTTGGTAAGTTCTTGGTGCTCGGACATTGGCTTCAAACTTGAGCGGCCCTTCACGAAGACCGTGGATAAGAGCCACTCGGTACATTTCTTGTCTAACATTCTCAATGTCCAAGATTTCTCTTTGGAATCGATCAACGAACTGAGACCAAGTTTCATTGTCACGCTGCTTGATCTCAAAGAGGGCTTCTGGACCGCCCTTTCTCTTGGTTGAGGTAGAGAATCTGAGCAAGAACTCCCTTCGAAGATCAGCAAAGGAGAGTTTTGAGAGCAACGGCAGATTCGAAAGCTTGAAGGTGCTTCATTGGATCAGCCTCTCCAGTGTATATTGGTAATCGAGGCTCTCTGAAGTTTGCTGGAGTAGGTTCATGACGAACGTTCTCTGCAAACGGCAAAAACTCTTCCTGCTCTCCTACAACATAAGGATAAAAAGGAGCATAAGCTGCAGCTGCAAAAGAAGCGGGAGGATAAAAAGAAAAAGTTGTTGCAGGATGAGCAAAGGCAGGAGCTGCAGGGTAAGGATGACTTCCCTGAAAATTGAGAAATCTAGCAGGACTTCCCCGGGCTGCTTCCCGGAAGAAGTTTTGGCGAGCAGCAAATTCTTCATCTTGAGGTCGCAAAGGGGCTGCAGGCCCTTGCGGGAAGGTTGTTGTATGAGGAAGATAGACTGGCGGGCAAGCTGGAGGACAAGCTTATTGATGCTCCAATGTTGGTGTTGGATTGACTGGAGCTGCTGCAGGTTGAGAGTCTAGTCGTTGCGTGATCATAGCGAGCATTTGGTTGATCGCTTGGAATTGCTGAGCATTCTCACGGCGTGATTGCTCAAAGGCCTCCCAGAGAGGATCATCTCTAGGACTTGGAGCAAAGTTCCCGGCTGGCTGATGGTCTGACATGGCTAACTGTCGTTGTTCACCGTCTGTTTGGATCTGAAGGTCGCGTGTTAACTGTTGATGCGCGAAAACGACACCGCCTAGTTAACACGGAGGGGGGTGTTCGATCTCACAAGCTAGGAGGGAAGAAGAGGATGAAGGTTGCGGGGGAAGAGGAAGCTTCTGAGTGCTCGAGAGTGGAGCAAGCGCTTGTCAAAGGGGTTGCGGGGATAGATGAGAGGTTTGCTGAGAGCAGCGGAGGAGGTTGACCAGGAGCTGTCGAGCAGACGGTTACTTGGACGGTTGTGCTTGCAGGTTGATGCCGAGAGGGAGCCGAGCTGAGCTAAGAAGAAGAAGAGAGAGGGCCGCTAGCAGCGGCAACAGCAGACTTCGCCCGGCGCGGCTTAAATGTCACTCTTGCGACGAGCTTTCCTTTGATTAATATGGAGAGTTACAGCTTGGCAATACACCTTTACAAGAAAGCAGTAAAGGGGTACAAGGAGGAAGCTGGCGGCTAAGGAAGAAGTGCCAGGAGAGGCCGCGCGGACTGAGGAGCCAGGTCGGCAGGCCGCGCGGTTAGGGGAAAAAGAGACCGCGCGGACGGGGAACTGAGGCTGGCAGGTCGCGCGACTAAGGGAAGAGAGAAGGTGCGGACTGGAAAACAGAGTTCGCAGGAGGTGATCACTCGAGCTTGTTGTGGGCTGTCTTCGAGCGTGAGCACCTTGGGGTGTCTAAACCTGCCCTCCATGAGAGGTACGGTGGTCTATTTATAAGCCTGAGGAGGTAATGGCTTGCGGTGACGTTACCCCCGGTGAGACGGTAACTTGAGCGAGAAGAAGACGGAGTCCTCCGAGTCTGCTACAGGCCGCGCGGACTGGGGCTTGCCTCTGGAACTGGTGCTGCTGATGGCAAACTGGTAGACTGAGTGGCGGACTGCGAGGGGAGTCCGCAGAGTCCGCCACTGCTGAGCTGTGGAGTCCGTGCCAAGGTTGTGCGGGCTGAAGGGCTATCTGCCCGCTGCTGGGAAGCGGGATCTGGAAACTATGCGGCGGACTGCGAGGAGAATCCGCAGAGTCCGGCGCTGCTGAACTGAGTGCGCTAAGGGTGCGAGCTGAGGAGTGCCCGCTGAGTCCGCCGAATCCGCACGAGGCTATGCAGTTTGGGACTGTCTCGAGGAGATTCTGCTGCCTGGCAGGCTGGAAGGAGTCTGTCATTATTGACTGAGGAGAGGAGGCAAGGGAGTGGCGGACTGCATGGCAAGTCCGCTGAGTCCGCCACAACTAATTGAGCCCACGCCTAGACTGCGGGTTGAGGGAGGTTGACCCTGTGGCTGGAGAAGAGCGGGTGGAGGCCAAGGAAAGGCGGACTGCATAGCGAGTCCGCTGAGTCCGCGGAGTCCGCCTTTGTTGGCGAGCTGAGTCCGCCGAAGATGAGGACTGTTGCTGAGGAGCTGGAGTTGTTCATCAACGAATGCAGACTGGAAGTCTTGACTGTACTTCGAGTCCGCCGAGCTCGCGAGGATCTGGATATTGCTGCTGATCTTCGCGGGTAGCCGGAGAGCTTGAGTGTCCGCGCTCTTAAGCGACTGATGAAGCTGGCTGCCCACGCTGCTTGACAAGCTGAGGACTGCCGGACTCGAGGCAGCTGGCGAGCTGGCTGCCTGCGGGCATCGCCATGATTCGGTTCTGGTCTGAAGAGCGACCTGCAGGCGGGCTGGAGTCCAATTGCAATGTACAAGTGTCCGCGAGCGTCGCCTTCGAGCAGACCTGCACCGAAGCGGAGCGGATGCAGGAGGACTGCGTGCCATTTCGAGGCGAGCGAGCTCGCGTGTCGATGTTGAGCGACTAGCGAGCGATCGGTCGCGTAGACGCGACTGACCGCTCGGCAAAGACAGGCAGGTCGAGCTCCGGCGCTCGCCTGAATAGGCGAGCCACTAGAGCCAGGTCGCGAGCCTGCGGAAGGATTGGAGGCGAGCTGACTCCCCGTGGTGCGTTTTCAGGACAGCGGAGCCACGCTGCTGGCAGACCAAGTTGGACGCGCATAGCTGTTCAGGACAGCGGAGTTTGGCTGTTGGCCAACCAAGGGCTTTTGGCAGGTCAGTGGTTATTGGCAGTTCAGCTAAGACAAGGGGTACTCAAGGGAGCTTTAAGGCCTCCACTCTCGTTTTCAAGTGTTCTCTGAGGGTGCCTTAGTCGGCTTGCTAAGGAGGGGAACGCTCGAGATCTTTCGGGTTTGTGGTGGGCTGCCGAGCTTGCGTTGTTTTTCTTGCGGAGCAAGTGGGCGCGAGACCCTTCCCCAAGGGGAACTCACAAGAGGCCGGATTCCATGCAAGGGAAGCGTCTTGTTGCCGACCTGGGCGGATAGGGAGTTGAGTCCGACAAAGAGAGTCTTGCGGAGACAATCTTGAGGTTAAGCTGAAAAAGGGGGCGGCCTGCAGAGGCGGACTGTGGAAGCAGTCCGCGGCCCCTGCCGACCAAGGGAAGGCGCGCGGCCTGAGCGATCAGACCACTGAGACCGCCCAAGCCGTGCGGCCTGAGCGGACAGAGAATTCTGTCCGCCCACACTACGGAGCGATCTCCAGGAGGAAACTGGAGCAGGCCGCGACGAGCGAGCTGGGTGTCTTGGGAAGGATCGCCGATTTCGGGGTTAACACATATAGCCGGCCCCACTATAGTGGGATAAAGGCTTGAGTGTTGTTTGTTTGTTGTATCTCAATTTTGTTGATGTTATTTCTCTAATTTTTGATTCTCTACTCGGTTATTATCATGCCAAAAAATTGTGGCCAGCTAGTCCCTTGTATTTGTACAGAACATTTAAGAAAATCCAATAAGCTCTAGGTTAATTATTGAGGAGCCCACTCTCACACGTGCGTAGCACCGCCTAGAAAGCTAGACGAGTTTTATAGATTACCACAAATTGTTTTTCCTAAAAATTAGTTTACATCAATTTGGTTTTAGAGGAAATTCGATTGACTTCTATCGTGAATCGGACGATCATGATCTTAATTTTTTTTTGATCCTGATCTTAATTTGATTAGATAAGTTTTTTTAAAACAAATATTGTTTCTTTTAAAAAACAAAACAAAAACTTTTAAAAAAAAATTCATTTTTTGCATTAAAAAATAAAATTTGCTTCTAAGTATCTCTGTTTGTTTTTTAAAAAAATTTCTATATATATTTTTTTATAATGAAGAGTCGAGTCGATAAAATCAAGGCAACCGTTGATGACTCAAATCATCGCATAGGCAACCTCATGCAACTGGTTAAACACTCATCATCCAAATGGGTGATGTTACATAAATCGTGAACGAGTTAAGAACTTCTATCAATAATTTGAAAGTCGCTAGACACCTAGGACTAAATCAGGCACCTCCACCAAACCCTATGAAGGAAGAACCCTTGCCACAACTTCATAAACCCCAAAAACAACCACATTAGGGTACGAGAGTTAAGTTGGATGTAGAAGATTTTCAATGCCGAGTAAAACACGAAGGATGCCTTGATTGGTGTGAACGTATAGAACGAATCATGGCATGGAAACAAATGTCCATCAATCGTCAGGTTGAATATGGCACCCTTAGGCTTAGGCTTGAAGGACCAACATTGTCTAGTGAGTTCAGTTGGAGCGTAGACGTTTCACCTTCGATCTAGCCCCTATCACACCCAGGTCGAATTTAAAACTCAGTTGCGAAAGCGAAACGTCCCACCAGATTACCTCCAAAATCTATGATGGGGATCCATCAGAGCATGCACCAGAGGGGGTTTGCCGCGAGGCGGGGCCCACGTTCGTGTACTCGCGCAGGACTTGATCGAATCGTTGATCCGACCGCGCGGATGCGTCCGGATCCACGTTCGACATTATTTTCATATATTAAATTGTTGTTTTTCCTTTTATTTTGATGTAATCAAGCTACTCCATCTTTGGCCAATCATAGGTGTTGATGGTGGGATGCTCAAATGCCTTTTCTACTATAAATAAAGGAGTAGGGGTGGGTTCAGGCATTGCAGAATTTGAAAACACCTATTCTCGGATTCCAACGATCCCTAAACGGTGCCGACTTCGTGGAACCCTAGGTGACGATTCCTAGGTCTTCCCCCGCTCCCCAAAGGTAACTACTATCCCTAGCCACCTTCCTCCACCACAAAATTCCTCTACCACCACCCCACACCTCTCCAACAGCCAAATACCGCTCTCTATCCTTGCTACCCTGCTACAGTCGCCGACTCCTTGCTGCCCTGCTACCGCCGCCCCTTTCCAGCAAGCCTCCACCTTCCGCCATAAGCCTCAACAGCTACTGCCTCCCCTTTCCATCCACCCACCGCCAACGCACCTTAAGCCCCCCAACAGCTACCGCCGCCCCCATACAGCCAGATCCACCTTCCCTCCCAATCCCCAAAATCAGATCTAGTCATCTCCCTCATCGTCCTATCTCCAGTTCCGCAACGGATCGCCGTCAAAGCGCAACGTTCCTCGGGATCTCCAACGTCTTGGACAGCACCCCTACTTGGAGAGCTACTTGTTGTATGGGAGTATATTTCCAGCATTATAATATCGTTTGATCTCATATTTTCTTGGATAAGATTGCATGTGGATAGATCACTCTAGATCATTTGTGATTTGCAGGTGGGACAATTTTCCACACTACTGCATGCATTCTGGGACAATTTTGCACATAGATAGCGGTAGCATAGAAAATTGTGTCACAAAGCATGGTAGAAAATCTAAAACTTAAGACCCAGCCTCTAGGAACACTGTATAACTTGTCATAGGTCACTAATTCTATGACTATACCAGTCATGCATCAGTGTTTAGTTGAGTTTTCCCTAGAGGGTTCCTACCAAGATTCTGTTTGGTGTCATTTTAAATTATAGAGGTTTGTCACATCTTGTTAGGACGACCGTGGCAGTTTGACAAACATGTGATTCATGATGGAGTGAGGAACGCATACACTTGAACGAAGTGGGCGTAAGATCGTTCTTCTCCCCAAAAGAATGGGCCTCTACCCTAACCCTTAGTGCGTTCCTCACCTAGTAGTAGAACGACTTCTCCTATCGTTGTGATTTCATTTCCGTCAGCTCATATGCTGCTTTCTAGGATCCTGTTCTAGGAAGAGATGAGGGGCAGTGAGGTCGTTTATATCTTAGCTTATATCGTAACCGGTCTAGAATCCAGTCTAGAATCTACGAAGATTTCGAGTAGATTTCACCCTCTTATTTCTGAGTTTTCTAGCATTTTGCTCGAGGAGCTACCAGATCACATCCCTCCCATGCGTGATATACAACATTGTATTGATTTTATGGCTGGTGTTAGCCTTTCTCATTTGCCACATTATCAATGATTCTTAAGGAACGTGAAGAGCTACACCAGCAGGTCACCGATTTGATTAATAAAGGCCATATCAGGAAGAGTATGAGTCCTTACGTTATTCTTGACCTTCTTGTCCTCAAGAAATATGGGGGGTGGCGCATGTGCGTAGATAGTCGCGCAATAAATAATATTATTATTAAGTACATATTTTCAATACCCTGATTGGATGATAAGCTCGATATGCTTAGCGGATCCCGAGTTTTCTCTAAAATAGATCTTAAGAGCAACTACCATCAAATCTGAATTCGACCCGGTGATGAATGGAAAACTGCATGCAAAACTACGAAAGTGTTATACGAATGGCTTGTGATGTCTTTTGGCCTCTCCAATGCCCCGAGTACTTTCATGCGACTCATGCACCAAGTTCTTCGTCCTTTGACTGGAGTTTGCATGGTTGTTTACTTTGATGACATCCTGATATATAGCTCTGACCCCGATGAACATTTAGATAACCTTCGGTAGATTCTCCAAATCCTTTTGGAGAACAAGCTCTATGTAAGCCTTAAGAAATGCACATTCCTCACCCATAGTCTGACATTATTAGGGTATATTTTGTCTTCTGAAAGAATCAAGGTCGATCCTGAAAAGGTCCAAGCTATGAGATCGTGGCCTATCCCTAAGACCATCACCAAGGCCCGTGGTTTTAACGGATTATCATCTTTTTATCGCAGGTTCATTAGAAACTTTAGTTCCCTTATCGCTCCCATGACAGATTGTCTCCAGAAGGGTCAATTTATCTGGACTGAGGAAGCTGAACGTGCTTTCACTCTTGTGAAGGACAAACTAACTAGTGCTCCCGTACTAGCACTTCCGAATTTTGAGAAGATCATTGAGGTAGACTGTGATACCTCAATTATTGGTATATGAGCCATTGTCAAGAGGGTTGCCTCATTACCTTTTTTAGTGAGAAATTGATTGAGGCAAAAACTCGATATTCCACATAATTTTGAATTTAATGTCATCAGTCAGGCTCTTCGTCACTGGCGGCACTACTTGATTCAACGTAAGTTCATTCTAAATAACGATCATGATGCACTTCGACATCTGAACTCACAAAAAGAGGTACGACGACATGCCAAATGGGTAGCATTTATCCTAGAATTTACCTTCCACCTGAAACATAAGTCTGGTGTTTCAAATAGGGTAGCAGATGAACTTAGTCGCAAGGCACAAAGTCACCCTATAGCCTCATATCCTCAATCTAAATACTCAGAAGAAAATTTATCCCTTTGATCCATATTTCGATGAGATTTGGACCTCGTGTCAATTTGGTGGAACCGACCCCACTACGACATATATTTTGAATGAAGGAATTTTATTTAGGGGAACTCGTCTATGTATTTGCGAAGGATCACTTTGGGGGATCCTACTTAGTGAGTTACACTCCTATGGATTAGGGGGTCATGTTGGCCAAAATAAATTATTAGAACTCAATAGCACTCGATTTTATTGGCCCAAAATGAAGGGAGACGTCACCAATTTAGTTCTTGCTCCTTGTCAACTCTTTAAGGGTCACGCATCGAATGCTAGGTCGTACACTCCCTCGTCCATCCTTGATAAGCCGTGGGAAGATGTGTCCATGGATTTTGTTGTAGGTTTACCACACACAAAACGGAGTCAACCCAACCCAATTTCGAAGTGGTCGATAGATATCCACGATGGCACATTTTATACAATGCGAGAAAACTTCAGATGCGACCTACAATGCTGATCTTTTTTTTGGTGAGGTTGTACGCATACACGAAATTCCCCGCATTTTTACCACTGATAGAGAAACCCATTTTATGGGCTATTTTTGGAAAAAAATAATGGTGTAAATTAGAAACTAAGTTAGATTTTAGCAGTGTCTATCATTCCCAGATGGATAGGCAAACCAAAGTAATAAACCAAAGCTTAGGTGATTTCCTTAGATGTTTAGCAGGAGAGCATCCGACACAATGGGATTTGATCATTCCGCTGGCAGAATTATAATAGCTCCAAGAATAGCTCCAACGCCAAATCGCCTTTTGAAGTCATTTATAACTACCCAATTCCTCTTTTACTTGATCGTCGTGCTCTTCCCTCTTTTGAACGAATCTCTTTTGACGCTCTCTCTTATATTGATCACAAAACATTGAATAAATTTATTACTAACATTTTGCGAGCATCTTTTGAGAAATATAAAGCTACGGCCGACAAACATCGCTGAGAATAATATTTCTCAGAAGTAGATTGGGTCCTTACTTTTTTTCAGGAAAGAGAGGTTTCTAGTGAGCACTTATCACAAACTATGACGACGGTTTAGACCTTTGCAGGTAAAAAACGGTTTGGTTCAAATGCCTATCTTTTAGATTTATCCACTGAATTTGGTACATCTCTTATTTTTAACATTGTTGATCTTGTGTCGTTCTTTGGCGAGCCTCCTAATACTACCTCTAGTCCTCCCTCTTTCATACCCACCACCACTCCACAGCCACCATTACCCTCATCTACACCTACCATTGAGGAGATTGAGCAAGTATTGGATGTTCGTGAATTTCAAACGTGTACCGACGCGTATCAACACTACCTGGTATCATGGAAAGGCTGGAGTATCTCTGATAGCTTATGGTTTAGTGCGACAGAGCTTTGACATTTTCGACCCGATCTTTCTATTGCAAGTCTTTGTCATTCCTTGACGGGGTCGAGTCTTTTTAACCCCGAGGGAATTGATGCATCCGGCGCAGCATCCACTTAATTCTTTTGAAATTTAGTTCGTTTATATTTTGTTTTATGTTTGTTACCAAGCATTTGTGCATCGTCTTCTTACGCTCATGTTGTATGCTTAGTTTTGTTATCGACATATTGGCCCAACCAGCCAATACGACCCTGAATAAACCGGTCTGTCAACACCGAGTCGAGTGCTTTGCAAGTAGGAGTAATTAAAAATAATAATAATAAAAATTTGCATAAGTTTAAGAAATATATTCAATTAACTTCAAAATAAACTCTGAAGTTAATTATCTATTTTAGGAGTCAATGCCTTAGTAAACTCATTGTCCGTTTGTATTTTTTTTAATGAAAACTACAAGTCCAGTATTAAAGGCCATAACTCCATTTATCAGTTTACCCATGTGTTGTTGCTGCAAAAGATTAAAAGCCCCTTAAATTCCTGCGGCTGGAATTTGTCATGCGTGTTGTTAAAAAGCTAATCCTTCCTCCTATTATCGTCAACCTGGAAAGACGAGAAAACAGAGCCGCGCCCTTGTTTTTTTCGTCCAAAACCAAACGCCACTCCAGAACTTCCATGTTCACCCTATCCATGAACCGCTGCCAAAGCCAACTGAGACAAGAAGCTCCCTTGGTGACCTAGTTGTCCAATCTGTTGTCGCATCCTACACCTGACAGGTCTCTGGTCTCCTTTGGCATCCACCTCCAACTACAACGCCGACACCGGCACGATACCGGTGGCCACATTGTTACCGCCTCTTGTCGCAGCTGTCATTCCTGTCCTTCACGAACATCTACCCCTCTCCTCAATCAACCGAGCCCCCAATGAACCTATGATCTCAGCCCACTGTCATTTCCTCCACTGAACTCGTGAGCCCAGCCAAGTGTCGTTTCCTCCACTGTCGAACCCTCCGTTTACAAACTATTCATTGTTGGGCCATTCTTGCCGAGCCACCAGCCTCTTGCGGCCCACACTCAGCCCTGGAACTTTCAAGGTATAACTTTTCTCCTCTCTAAGACAAAAACTCATGTAGTCTATTTAAGTGATCAAACACATTTATTGCATGCATCTTAATTTCGTTGACGTTATTTCACTAATTCTTGGTTCTCTGCTCGGTTATTATCATGCAAAACAATTGCGGCTGTCTTGGCTGGCTTGTCCCTTGTACTCGTGTTGAACATTTAAGAAAATCCAATAGGCTCTAAGTTATTATTAAGGAGCCCGCTCTCACGGATACATAGCACCGCCTAGAAAGCTAGACGGTTTTATGACCACAAATCATTTTCCCTAAAAATTAGTTTACATCAAAATCCTAGGCCTCTCCCAACTACAACCAATTGATTTTAAGTTCAATGGTCAATTTCTAACAAGGTATCAGAGCTTGGGTTGGCCGGTGTTACTTTAATCACACATTAGGAAACACATATTTCCCTACACTCTAATATAGATCCTAGGTCCTCCACCTATAGGCTACAACCAATTAATTTATAGGTCGAATGCCCACTTCCCAACAATTACATTATTAACATATGTCAGCTATATGATTACATGACAATTCCACAAAATGACATTCAAGTACTACTAGGATGACACCTAATTGTCAATCAAATGCCTCAACATCTACATGTAAAACTATCTTATGACTAAAATAAATGACTAGAAAGAAAAGTCCCAGCTGTTGTAAATAGTATTATATTGTCTAAAGATTAATTCAATGCCTTTGATACATGATAATTAGATGCTATTTTCATATAGCAATACTTGGTTAATAAAATCAAACCAAAAGGTAATTAGATGACATTGTCAAGCTGAAATCCATCCCAATAACCTCAGCTCTACTTATTAAATCAAATTTTAATAGCTTAAATTTCAGCTACAATTGGCTCTACCTCCACAAAATAATGACCAACTCTCTAAGCAACAACATAAAACTATGGCTCTATTTGGTATAGCGTTTTTGTCATTTGTGTTTTGTCAAAACGCAAAAGCCCGGCTTAGCTATGTTTGGGACAACTACGACGGTTGAGCAGTAGTGTGAAACTGTGGAAGCACAAGCACTGCAGTGATGGCGATTTACCTTGCAAATTTTTTGGTCCAAATTCTATTTTCTGGGTCGATATTTTCACCTAAAATGTTGCTTTGAGAAAATTGCATTCGTGACTGCACCTACTTAAACATCATCTGCATATTTCATAATTGTATTCACAACTGCCACTACTCTCCCACCGGTCTCCCAAACATGACCTTAATAGCTTGTAGAAGCTTCATTTTCTATGATCAATTACTAGCCAGCAAAACAGTAATTTTCAAGTAGAAATATAACCAATTTGTCCGGGCAATAATATGCTTGTTCTTATAATACAGCACCATGTGAATACCATGTTGTAACATATACCTGAGGAATATTTTAGGAGTAGAAGTCTAACAAAAAAACCAACACTCACTTAAAATAGACTCGCATGGTTTGCTATTTGTTGGAGATGATTTTTGTCTACCAAAGCAGCTAAACGTTGTTCCCATTCTATTCACATATATGTCCTCTTCCTCAAATCTTCATAAAAGTTTGTAATTAACCTACATAGAAGCACAAGAGAAGCAGTTTGTTGCATCAATGAACAGCTATTATGCAATGAAAACTAAAATTACTATATATATATATATATATATATATATATATCAGAATAATATATATAAGCTCAAGTTTTTTTAAGCCTAAAAAAATCTTGAGCTGATTCTCCCACAATACATGTCGGAATTAGACAAATAATATATATACATTTTATAGCCAAGAACGAGATCTAAAACTTTCATGTTGAACATTCTTTCAAAATTTGCACGTTTGGCTGGAATCTTGCTCGAAAGGTTGCTGCCTCGAAATGAATATAATAATAATAAATTTCAAAATTCGAGCCAGCAAACTTTCGGGTCAGATTCCGGCCAAACCGTGCAAATTTTGGAAAAATGTTCAACATGAAAGTTATAAATCTCGTTCTTGGCTACAAAATACATATATATTATTTGTCTAATTCCGACATGTATTCTGTGAGAACCAACTCAAGTTTTTTTAGGTTTAAAAAAACTTGAGCATATATATTCCAAACCCAATATATATCTATATATATATACACACGAGCATCTTCGCACGGGCTACGCCCGACTGCACTCGGGCTTCGCCCGCCTGCACACGGGCTACGCTCATGATCGATGCTCTCGGGAGGCCTTCGGCCGCATTAGGCGGCTGAAGAGCCTGGCATTGAGAGCACTCAACGGCTGATCATT
Source organism: Platanthera guangdongensis (assembly GCA_039583875.1). NCBI lineage: Eukaryota > Viridiplantae > Streptophyta > Magnoliopsida > Asparagales > Orchidaceae > Platanthera > Platanthera guangdongensis. Next base: position 168,257,726 of record CM077161.1, read on the forward strand.
GAGCAGGCGTTGAGTGCCCGGAGTGCACTCAATGCCTGATGAACAGGCGTTGAGTGCACTGAGTGCAGTCAACGCCTGTGGCCTACCAATGTTTGGAGCAGGCAACAGGTTATCTTTGTAAACATAGCAATTTCAAGCAGAAATAGTACATAACATCTGTCTATTAAGAGGGTTTTTTGTTTTGAGAAACTTAGCACCAATCTCAGTAAAGAAAAAATGCAGAGAGGCAGAAACTATTCAGTCTGCGATTTTCAACTGTCATAGAGCAAAACGAAGAGAAGGGACAAAACAAAGCAATCATACAACAGTTCATACGTTCAAATCAATCAGTTAAACAGAGCTTTCTATAGAAAATAACAGTTATACAACATTTCAACTACAGTACAACATGTACTATGTAGTACGAAAAAATCTAAATTATTTTCTACGCTAGCAGTACTACAGTGCTGAATGCTGGTAGGCACAGATATAGCAAAATGTTGCAATTACGACATAACATCTCACAGTATCCTGTGTAGCACATGATTCCATGACAAAAGAAGAACAAATTTTAGTCAATTATAAAGTACGTATGTGTCAAGGAACCGTAGAAGAACTTACCAATCACTATTTTGTATTAAAATCTGTCTTTGCAGCTTCAATGTCATGGGACTTTGGTAAGACCATTTTTTTTCAGACTGCAAATGTTTGAAAAACAAAATTCCATTGTTTTATGACATTGTTGAAAACAATACCTTATTTTAATCTTTTACTCTTGTAATTTGTTGTGTGATGACAATTAATTTTCAGTATGCTCAAATGTACCTGCAAGGTGCTACAATTAAATTTTGTCAGATGCAGGTACGACCGACTACGAATGAGGGGGCTGTGCAGGTAATATAAGGGTAAGCAATGATTGAAAATAGTAATATCATGTCACTGTATGTCAAATTCAAAAATAATTAAGAAATATATAATGCACCTGGAGGTTCACTTTTGATAGCAGATCTTTGAAGACAATATTTTTTGTGTACGTGCCAGGATGTCCAGATAGAACACTATTTTTCACTAATACCTTTGTGTTTGTGGCAGTAATTCCTCTGGATAGAGCAACGTAGAGCTGACCATGAGTGAAAACAGGAGAGGGTAGATAAAGGCCAACATGGTGGATTGTTTGTCCTTGAGATTTGTTTACAGTCTGCGCAAAACTTAAACGGATTGGGAATTATTTTCTAGTGAGTTCAAAAGGCATTTGTTGATCTCCAGTATTTTTTAGAGGTATGCGCGGTAGGAACACTGGCTTGCCTTTATGTTGGTCTGTAAGAATCTCTGCCTCAATAACATTTCTTGAAAATTGACGGCATATGAGACGTGAACCGTTGCAAAGGCCAATATGCGGATTTATATTTCGTAGAAGCATAATAGGGGCACCTCTTTAAAGACAATTTGTGAGGAGGAAGATTACTCGCTGAGATGCTGTTTAGAAATTCTTGTGGGTATAAATTATATTTGTCATCATCAACAGAATCAAAAGAGTAGAATGTTATCTCTTCCCCAGGGAAAACATGCAGACATTTTTCATTTAAATGAGCAACATCTTCATTTAACGGAGTCAGCAATGCTTTGTTCTCTCAGTAATCATAGTTACTAATATTGCATGTAATATTCGAGAATACGATGTTGATAAGTATATTGATTGAATGTTCGCCCTCACATGGAATAATCATTGAATCAGGAATGCGGAATCATATCGTCAACACATGTAGACTCAGTACCATTTCCAATGCGAAGAAAAAACTCTGAAAAATACTGATCAATGAGTGCGCGCATATTTTTAGTCAGTGAGAGTAATTTGACATTTAACCACAGTGACGATGTAACAATACTAGCATTAATAATTTGCAACATTGTTCCATTAATCACAACAGGTGGAATTTGACGAAAATCGTCTCCTCATGATTACAACTTTTCCACCAAAAGGTAGGTCTGTGTTCAGAACATCTCGTAATGACTGGTCAACAGCCTCCAAAACATATTTGTGGGACATAGGTGTCTTGTCCCACAGAATAGCAGAATATTGTTGTAACAGTTGTTGCATCTCTGACTTTTTGCTAAATTTGCAGTATGAGTCTGGTTCAATAGGAACTGGAATCTTGAATCTCAGATGTGCTGTATTTCCACCTGGGAGCAGAGTTGCAGCAATTCCTGATGATGCAGTGACAAGTACACTATGACCATCATGGCGTAGGTAGGCAAGAATTGCTTTGTATAAAAAGGTTTTTCCAGTGTCAGCAGGTCCATCAATGAAGAACATACCACTGTTGCCTTGTTGAACAGTTTCAACAATAATATGGAGGATATAGGTTTGACATTGATTTAAAGATGAAATAGATAGAAGATATGTATTTGATACTGGTATTGAGAGTTCCTCCTCAATAAACATGGAGAAGTCTGTAATATTTTGAAAGTTAAAAGATATTTGAGGGATATCAAACTGTGTAATGCATTCGCTGTGTTGTTGAAGTATGTTATTTATTTCACGAAGGAGCCTGTTGAGGACATATACATCACTGGCATATGAGGATGTGACGTAATCTTCTGTCATTGTTGCGTAATTGTCATTCCAGAGCTCTCTAACATTTGTAGGATTGCAAAATAATAAAATTGTCGTAAATAAAGTGTGCAATGCTGCGAGCATCTAAAATTCTCTAGCATCGCGCATACAGTTATGCAGACTGTTCTCTCGTTCTAATAGACCATACTGTTCAGCCGCTGCCTTAAATGTTTGATGGGTAATAGTACCAACTGTCATCAAATGATCAAACGATCTTGGTGCTCGAATATGATTTAAAAGCATGCGCATGTAAAATCTCTCTCCTTCTGAAGGATGTACTGAGTACATTCGAGCAATAACCTTTTGACGACGTCTTCGTTTATGCCAAGTTCTTGAACTCGAATTCCATGTATAGTGTTTTGGAAATTCAGTGTATAAATATTTGTGTTGTTCTTGGTTATTGTTATTAATACTGAAAAATTCAGTTAACATTGTACGGGAGTTCCGATCGTTTGCAAGAATGTTATTGAGTACGTCAGTAGTGCGAAACTGAACTTGATGTTTGTTTGGCAGATGTATTTGTAAACGACTTACCGAAAGATATGTTTGATACATATTGAATTTGAAAAAATTTCAGAATGTTTCCTGAGGACATATCCACCGACCATTTACATATTGAGATATCTCATTCCGATCAGCAATATCGTAGATTTGGAATGCAACACAATTATGACCTTTGTGAATGTACTTGTATAAGTATTTAATACTTTTAATACTACTGCAAATTTCAACATTTATGTGACAGTCATATTTAACAGCAAAAACGGATTATATGGAACAACCCATCGATTGTCAATATTAAAATCTGCGGCACGTCGCAGCGATAAATTGGGTATGAGTCAGCTCCTTGCAGTGTATGTTCAGAAAAAATTTTCGGGTAACCCTTTTTGCAGCTACCATGCTTCATGCATGGTGCTCGAGGATTTACATGTGCACATGAACCATGAATCATATGTCGCACAACCGCATTGTAGAGTTCGGGCTCATGTTGAACATGAGGCAACTCAGCGCGAACAATGTGGTCGTAGTCATCTGGAGTATTCATTTTGTCGTGGGCATAAAAAATAATCAGCATATGAACATGAGGCAAGCCTCTTTTTTGGAACTCAATTACATGCACATGACTAATTGTCTTTCCCAAAATATGACTATGAAAAAGATCTTGCTTTAATTTTGTGTATTTAACATGAAATATTCGAGCAACTATATCCGGACGATCCTGAGGGGTTTGTCCAGTATAAAGCGACTCTCTGATTTCTGGCCATGATGAATTGCATGTCATTGTTAAGAATATATCTGGTCTACCATAATGCTGAACAACAGCCATTGCATCCTGATAACGTTGGTATATGTCGCGCGGGCTTCCAACAAAAGAGGATGGTAGGATCATGCGGCGGCCAATATTTGCTGCACCACAACAATATATTCTACATCAGTAGACTGCTGAATATACAGAGTAATGTTATTGTATGGTGCAGTGAGAAGTTCGTAATACCTCCACTACTTTCTAAAGCATTGAGGCAATCTTGTAAGCCACAATACAGTTCAACACGAAGAGTATTTTGATTTCTTTTCATCCACCGCAATTTTTGAGTTTCTATTTTAATGTAGTTGTCAACAACATATTGTTGCAGCAGACGACAGCCGTGTAATGGTAATGATAAAGGTGGTCCACGGTCCTATAGCAAAATGAATCTGAACGTAAATATATTTCATGTAAAAGCATAAGTAGTTTAGTAAAAAAAAGTTACGATGTATATCTATAGTACATAAGAGTAGTAGTCGCAGCAGCTAACACGTAGATTGTTTAATCATTTATATTCAGCTATCCGAGCATAATCCCGTATGGGAGAAGCAGCGGGTATTGAAGAGGATCGTAGAAACCAGTATATTCTTGCACGGTAATTACATGACCTTCAGTTGTCTCAACAATTATATTGCGTTCGTTTGAATCAAGATAGCCTTCAGCTCCAACAACTATAGCAGCAACCTGTGAGGCGGATGACAATATATATTGTTGTTCATGTGCACGTCTTTCTTTAATCACCAATCTGCAGTTGGTAATGTCATGGCGCTCAGCCAGTCGTCGAAACATCCACACAAATGTATTATACGTATCCAAAACTAATTTTATCTTTTGCAGTAATGAACGATCTAATTCTGAGCTTTCTTGTAAGCAATCATCTATCTCATGCTCTGTATCATATATGTATAATTGTAAGTATCTAGGTCCTGTATTTGCAACAGGAAGAATAGAGCCGATTTAGTGATATATTGCTCCGTGAGCTCGGAAAGTGTAGACAGCGTGCTGATCAGATGCCAAAGTTGTATCTAATTTAACACCTATAGACATGAAAGAGAATACATGATTATACGAACGAATATATCTTCTGAAATGCTGACTCTCTACAGAATCACTGATGAATAAATTGTAGAGCTCATTTGGGAATGGTTGAGTTGGTATGTGGACTCTCCCATTGTTGCAGCACATTATTGTGATTTCGCCATCAAACAGCTTAGCACGACAATAAACACAGAGTTCTGGGAGCCGCAGCTGTAAGTAAATAATATGTTGAGGTATAGTCAAAATACGGGCAATATTATGACTCCTGGGGCAATGATTTGTAGCAGTACTACTATCATCAGAGGTGAAATCACTTGCATGGTCAACTTAATGCGCAGGTCCTGCGGCGATGTCTATGTAGATGAACTATGAAAAATGTGTTAAGAGAACAGATTGTTGAGATTTAAAGAGTATTTTCATACTATTGTAGTTACGAAGTACGTACGATGTGGTAAGTGTTGTTGTGGTTGTTGCAGCAAAGTTTGAGGTACAGTTGTTGTCTGTGCAGAGTTTGGCTGGAGATTATTCTCACACAATGGTGCAACAGATGTACGCGATGATGACGATTCTGCAGTCCAAAACCCTTGCATAGCATGAGTGCATGACGATGGCACGTTTGTTAACATGTATCGATGGACAACACCATGCGCAGTGTATGTTACTCTGGACATGCATTGTAGTTGTGGTGATGCAGTAGTTTGCGTAGGCTGGTTGTTGGGTGCTGATATAGGCATAATGAAGTGGTATGGGGGTGTAGCAATTGAGCGTTCATAGTTGTTTTCATGTTGGAGTTCAGCATTGTGAGTTTCAGACCTTTGTTGTCGTCTTTGAGCACGGTTTCGAGCGGCAGTACGCCAAATGGCTCGTTATTGTTCCTGTTGTACTTCAGTCAATTGCAACCATCGAGATCTTTGACGGGCTCGATTAGAAGCGCGTTCTTGTTCACGTTGCTCTTCTGTCATCCTGGCTCTCCTATTTCACGAACGTTGTCGATTAGCATCTCGTTGAGCAGTACGATGTGTTTTTGTGGTGTTCATGTTGGTGCAGACCACAGAGTTTGCTACAGCCATGAAATTCTATATAGTAAGTAACGTAAGTGGACATTACATTGCAAATGTGTAAGATGAGTTGTCATTATTGACATAAGTGTATTTTGTAACATAAATGAGGCATCAGATGCTTAGTTCGGGTTTTATCGACGCATGTGGTAATATTACGGATATGTTGTTTTCAGTGGTGTGCATTGGACATATACAAACATTGAAACCTAAATTCACATGTGTAGGTTGCTCGCACTGTCAGATTGCTGGTTATGTGTTCAACAGATTATGAGGATTATAATTGATGATGTTCTGAGCGAGTAAAAGCAATGTGGTCATATGACAATATTTCAGTAACAGTTAGTTAATATATTCAAGCAGTTTACAACAACAGTCATATAAATGTAGAAGTTAAGGCAAACACGAGAACATAGTATATCACTTTTTATAGATATAGTCAACACGATAATATTTGAACATCAATGAAACAGTGAACAAGACACTAAGATGATGATCCAAGATAGCAAAGAAAAAGTTCAAACCTAAGAGGACTGAAACTCGAAACAGGTAGTTACAAACAGTTGTGAAAGTGTACAACAACAGAAAATTCAGTTAGTTAAGGGCCCCCACGAAAGAACTCTGGTTTAACGCCAAAGAGTGTCATCTGACGAACTGAAATCATATTCTCGTCAATGATGTAGTTGTCCATTTTTATCGCGGCTTCGCTCATTGTCGTCTCATCAGTGAAAATGACTTCCCCCGTGCCAACTGGCGCCCCCTTTGTGTCCAAGTCAGCCTTCATGAGTAAATGTATAACATAACTGAATTATCAAAGTCAAAACGGTTCAACAATATAACTGATGATCAAGATTTTTGATCCGTACACTGGCGTGAATGAATCCCGCAAGGATCCAAAGACGGACTTTAAAACCACAGTAGTCGTACCAAGGTTAAGGTTGCCAATTAATAGGCAGAAGTAGTAGTTTTCTCGCATCTCTGGTGGGACATCGTCGGTGTACTCGAGTTCGTTGCTCGTGAAATAGAGGACTTTCTTACTCGGCGTGGTTGACGAAGAATTTGTCCCGGACATTGCAAATTTTTATAGTGAAATACAGTTGCCTAGCAGCGAGGGAGATAAGTGCAGGCGAAAAATGCCAACGTTCAGTGTATAAGCACTTTAAATTAATGTCAGTACATAACACACGCTAACGTGCTTGTAAATATGGGTTTTTTGGGGTGTTAGGTGTTATGATTATTGAGGTGTTCAAAAAAACGAGTACGCATCGCAAAGAAAAACAACAAATCGAGCATTACGCAATCATTTGACAAATATCATCCATTTTAACATATAAGTGAATGGAGTTTCTTAAGTGGAAGTTAAAGTATGACAATTTAAAGCTCATAATCATGACAGCCACCAATATGTCAAACGAAACATTAATGAAACAAATAGGATACACATGTGCAATATTAAGTTAATGAAAATATACATGCTAGTTTCATCTCACAGTGACAATCACAGTCAGCAACTCGGCCCCTATACGACACAATTTTACATTAAATGGCTTCTTATTAAATGATGAGAAATTAAACGACGGTTAATTCTCAGTTAATTCATTTTGAGTAAAATGGTTGCGCATTGGTATCCTCTCTCCGATCCTTAATTCTCACCTAATTAAACGACGCTCCTTTCATAGTATTCCATTTGAATTTTTTTATGCCTAAATAATCGTTTATATTAAGAGGTTTAACCATTTGCATTCATAAGTTATTTCATTGGCTGGGGAGTATAAAGTTGATTGGCTGGGGAGTATCAATTTGATTGCCAAATACAACAGTACAACCTAGATGACAAATACAACATTCATATAAAAGGTAAAACCCACTATCCATACGTAAGCGAAGAGCATCATGTAAAGAAAAGAAAAAATTGAGCAAAAACATAACGTGTTTTATTCAAAAAGCTGATATGCAGTAGTGAACTGATCACCTGATCTATTGTGACTTATCAGTTCCAACCACAGATTCATTTAAGTTTAAAGTCAGTATATATCTTTGATAAAATGAAATCTAGCAACGCCAATTTGTGATTTGAGATACAATAGGTATTATCATCATACAATGCGTTCAGGAAGAGCAGCACGATGAGAAATCACGCAAAATCACACTGTAGATCTGTTGAGTGTAATAGAAATGAAGTAAATATCTGGAAAAAAAAACAGAGCAGGTCCAACAAAAATTTTATGAAATCCTTATCACATATTTACCAATCTAGATGATAATACCTATTGTATGAGCAACACCAATTTGGCTCCCTCGCTGCTCTGTTTTTTTTTCCAGATATTTACTTCATTTCTATTACACTCAACACATCTACAGTGTAATTTTGCTTGATTTCTCACCGTGCTGCTCTTCCTGTACGCATTGTATGATGATAATACCTATTGTACCTCAAATCACAAATTGGTGTTGGTAGATTTCATTTTATCAAAGATATATACTGACTTTGAACTTAAATGAATCTGTGGTTGGAACTGATAAGTCACAATAGATCAGGTGATCAGTTCACGACTGCAGATCAGCTTTTTGAATAAAACACGTTATGTTTTTGTTGCTCAATTTTTTCCTTTCTTTACATGATGCTCTTCGCTTACGTATGAATAGCGGGTTTTACCTTTTATATGAATGTTGTATTTGTCATCTAGGTTGGACTGTTGTATTTGCCAATCAAATTGATACTCCCCAGTCAATCAACTTTATACTCCCCAGCCAATGAAATAACTTATGAATGCAAATGATTAAACCTCTTAATATAAACGATTATTTAGGCATAAAAAAATTCAAATGGAATACTATGAAAGGAGCGTCGTTTAATTAGGTGAGAATTAAGCATCGGAGAGAGGATACCAATGCGCAGCCATTTTACTCAAAATGAATTAACAGAGAATTAACCGTCGTTTAATTTGGTGTTTAGTTAACCTAATGATCTCATCATTTAATAAGAAGCCATTTAATGTAAAATTGTGTCATATAGGGGCTGAGTTGCTGACTGTGATTGTCACTGTGAGATGAAAATAGCATGTATATTTTCATTAACTTAATATTGCACATGTGTATTCTATTTGTTTCATTAATGTTTCGTTTGGCACATTGGTGGCTATCATGATTATGAGCTTTAAATTGTCATTCTTTAACTTCCACTTAAGAAACTCCATTCACTTTTATGTTAAAATGAATGATATTTGTCAAATGATTGCATAATACTCGATTTGCTTATTTTCTTTTCAATGCGTACTGGGTTTTCTTGAACACCTCAATAATCATAACACCTAACACCCCAAAAAAATCATATTTACAAGTACGTTAGCGTGTGTTATGTACTGACATTAATTTAAAGTGCTTATACACTGAACGTTGGCATTTTTCGCCTGCACTTGGCTCCCTCGCTGTCAGGCAACTGTATTTCACTCTAAAAATTTGCAATGTCCGAGACAAATTCTTCGTCAACCACGCAGTGTAAGAAAGCCTTCCATTTCACGAGCAACGAACTCGAGTACACCGGCGATGTCCCACCAGAGATGCGAGAAAACTACTACTTCTGCCTATTAATTGGCAACCTTAATCATGGTACGACTACTGAGATTTTAAAGTCCGTCTTTGGATCCCTTGCGGGATTCATTCACGTCAGTGTACGGATCCAAAATATTGATCATCAACTATATTGTTGAACCGTTTTGACTTTGATAATTTAGTGATGTTGTACATTTACTCATGAAGGCTGACTTGGTACACAAAGGGGCACCAGTTGGCACGGGAGAAGTCATTTTCACTAATGAGACGACAATGAGCGAAGCCGCGATAAAAATGGACTACTACATCATTGACAGGAATAAGATTTCAGTTCGTCAGATGACACTCTTTGACATTAAACTAGAGTTCTTTCGTGGGGCCCTTAACTAACTGAATTTTTTGTTGTTGTACCCTTTCACAACTGTTTGTAACTACCTGTTTCGAGTTTCAGTCCTCTTAGGTTTGAACTTTTTCATTGCTATCTTGGCTCATCATCTTAGTGTCTTCTTCACTGTTTCATTGATGTTCAAATATTATCGTGTTGACTATATCTGTAAAAAGTGATATACTATGTTCTCGGGTTTGCCTTAACTTCTACATCTATATGACTGTTGTTGTAAACTGCTGAATACATTTACTAACTGTTACTGAAATATTGTCACATGACCACATTGCTTTTACTCGCTCAGAACATCATCAATTATAATCATCATAATCTGTTGAACACATAACCAGCAATCTGATAGTGCGAGCAACCTACACATGTGAATTTAGGTTTCAATGTTTGTATATGTCCAACGCTCACCACTGAAAACAACATATCCCCAATATTACCACATGCGTCGATAAAACCCGAACTAAGCATTCGATGCTTCATTTATGTTACAAAATACACTTATGTCTATAATGACAGCTCATCTTACACATTTGCAATGTAATGTCCACTTACGTTACTATATAGAATTTCAAGTTGTAGCAAACTTTGTGGTCTGCACCAACATGGACACCGCAGAAACACATCGTACTGCTCAACGAGCTGCTAATCGACAGCGTTCGTGAAACAGGAGAGCCAGGATGACAGAAGAGCAACGTGAACAAGAACGCGCTTCTAATCGAGCCCGTCAAAGATCTCGATGGTTGCAATTGACTGAATTACAACAGGAACAACAACGAGCCCTTTGGCGTACTGCCGCTCGAAACCGTGCTCAAAGACGACAACAAAGGTCTGAAACTCACAATGCTGAACTCCAACATGAAAACAACTATGAACGCTCAACTGCTACACCCCCATACCACTTCATTATGCCTATATCAGCACACAACAACCAGCCTATGCAAACTACTGCATCACCACAACTACAATGCATGTCCAAAGTAACATACGCTGCGCATGGTGTTGTCCATTGATACATGTTAACAAACGTGTCATCGTCATGCACTCATGCTATGCAAGGGCTTTGGACTGCAGAATCGTCATCATCGCGTACATCTGCTGCACCATTGTGTGAGAATAATCTCCAGCCAAACTCTGCACAGACAACAATTGTACCTCAAAACTTATTGCAACAACCACAACAACACTTACCACATCGTACGTATTTCGTAACTACAATAGTATGAAAATACTCTTTAAATCTCAACAACCCGTTCTCTTAACACATTTTTCATACTTCATCTACATAGACATCGCCGCAGGACCTGCACATCAAGTTGACCATGCAAGTGATTCCACCTCTGATGATAGTAGTATTGCTACAAATCATTGCCCTAGGAGCCATAATATTGCCCGTATTTCGACCATACCTCAACATATTATTTACTTACAGTTGCGGCTCCCAGAACTTTGTGTTTATTGTCGTGCTAAGCTGTTTGATGGCGAAACCACAACAATGTACTGCAACAATGTGAGAGTCCACATACCAACTCAATCATTCCCAAATGAGCTCTACAATTTATTCATCAGTGATTTTGTAGAGAGTCAGCATTTCAGAAGATATATTCGTTCGTATAATCATGTATTCTCTTTCACGTCAATGAGTGTTAAATTAGATACAACTTTGGCATCTGATCAGCACGCAGTCTACACTTTCCGAGCTCACGGAGCAATATATCACTAAATCGGCTCTATTCTTCCTGTTGCAAATACAAGACCTAGATACTTACAACTATACATATATAATACAGAGCATGAGATAGATCATCGCTTACAAGAAAGCTCAGAATTAGATCGTTCATTACTGCAAAAGATAAAATTAATTTTGGATACGTATAATCCATTTGTGTGGATGTTTCGATGACTGGCTGAGCGTCATGACATTACCAACTGCAGATTAGTGATTAAAGAAAGACGTGCACATGAATAACAATATATACTATCATCCGCAACACAGGTTGCTGCTATAGTTGTTGGAGCTGAAGACTATCTTGATTCAAATGAACGCAATATAATTGTTGAGACAGCTGAAGGCCATGTAATTACCGTGCAAGAATATACTGGTTTTTACGATCTTCTTCAATACCCGCTGCTTCTCCTCATACGGGACATATGGTTGGATAGCTGAATATAAAGGAATAAACAATCTACGTGTTAGCTGCTGCGACTACTACTCCTATGTACTCCAGGTATACAACGTAACTTTTTTTACTAAACTACTTATGCTTTTACATCAAATATATTTACGATCATATTCATTTTGCTATATGACTGTGGACCACCTTTATCATTACCATTACACGGCTGTCGTCTGCTGCAACAATATGTTGTTAAAATAGAAACTCAAAAATTGCAGTGGATTAAAAGAAATCAAAATACTCTTCATGTTGAACTGTATTGTGGCTTACAAGATTGCATCAATGCTGGAGAAAGTAGTGGAGGTATTACGAAGTTCTCACTGCAATATACAATAACATTACTCTGTATATTCAGCAGTCTACTGACGTAGAATATATTGTTGTGGTGCAACAAATATTGGCCGCCGCATGATCCTACCATCCTCTTTTGTTGGAAGCCCGCGCGACATGTACCAACGTTATCAGGATGCAATGGCTGTTGTTCAGCATTATGGTAGACCAGATATATTCTTAACAATGACATGCAATTCATCATGGCCAGAAATCACAGAGTCGCTTTATACTGGACAAACCCCTCAGGATCGTCCGGATATAGTTGCTCGAATATTTCATGCTAAATACACAAAATTAAAGCAGGATCTTTTCCAAAGTCATATTTTGAGAAAAACAATTAGTCATGTGCATATAATTGAGTTCCAAAAAAGAGGCTTGCCTCATGTTCATATGCTGATTATTTTTGATGCCCACGACAAAATGAATACTCCAGATGACTACGACCGCATTGTTCGCGCTGAGCTGCCTCATGTTCAACATGAGCCCGAACTCTACAATGCGGTTGTGCGACATATGATTCATAGTCCATGCGCACATGTAAATCCTCGAGCACCATGCATGAAGCATGGTAGCTGCAAAAAGGGTTACCCGAAATTTTTTTTTAACATACACTGCAAGGAGCTGACTCATACCCAATTTATCGTCGGCAAAATAATGGACAATCATTTACACTGCGACGTGCCTCAGATTTTAATATTGACAATCGATGGGTCGTTCCATATAATCCGTATTTGCTGTTAAAATATGACTGTCACATAAATGTTGAAATTTGCAGTAGTATTAAAAGTATTAAATACTTATACAAGTACATTCACAAAGGTTCTGATTGTGTTGCATTCCAAATCCACAATATTGCAGATCGAAATGAGATATCTCAATATGTAAATGGTCGGTGGATATGTCCCCAGGAAGCATTCTGAAATTTTTTCAAATTCAATATGTATAAACATATCTTTCGGTAATTCGTTTACAAATACATCTGCCAAACAAACATCAAGTTCAGTTTCGCACTACTGACGTACTCAATAACATTCTTGCAAACGATCGGAACTCCCGTACAATGTTAACTGAATTTTTCAGTATTAATAACAATAACCAAGAACAACACAAGTATTTATACACCGAATTTCCAAAACACTATACATGGAATTCGAGTTCAAGAATGTGGCATAAACAAACACGTCGTCAAAAGGTTATTGCTCGAATGTACACAGTACATCCTTCAGAATGAGAGAGATTTTACATGCGCATGCTTTTAAATCATATTCGAGCACCAAGATCGCTAGAACATTTGATGACAGTTGGTACTATTACCCATCAAACATTTAAGGTAGCGGCTGAACAGTATGGTCTATTAGAACGAGAGAACAGTCTGCATAACTGTATGCGCGATGCTAGAGAATTTCAGATGCTCGCAGCATTGCACACTTTATTTACGACAATTTTATTATTTTGCAATCCTACAAATGTTAGAGAGCTCTGGAATGACAAGTACGCAGCAATGACAGAAGATTACGTCACATCCTCATATGCCAGTGATGTATATGTCCTCAACAGGCTCCTTCATGAAATAAATAACATACTTCAACAACACAGCGAATACATTACACAGTTTGATATTCCTCAAATGTCTTTTAACTTTCAAAATATTACAGACTTCTTCATGTTAATTGAGGAGGAACTCTCAATACCAGTATCAAATACATATCTTCTATCTATTTCATCTTTAAATCAATGTCTAGCCTATATCTTCCATATTATTGTTGAAACTGTTCAACAAGGCAACGATGGTATGTTCTTCATTGATGGACCTGCTGGCACTGGGAAAACCTTTTTATACAAAGTAATTCTTGCCCACCTACGCCATGATGGTCATATTGTACTTGCCACTGCATCATCAGGAATTGCTGAAACTCTGCTCCGAGGTGGAAATACAACACATATGAGATTCAAGATTCCAGTTCCTATTGAACCAGACTCATACTGCAAATTTAGCAAAAAGTCAGAGATGCAACAATTGTTACAACAATGTTCTGCTATTTTGTGGGACGAGGCACCTATGTCCCACAAATATATTTTGGAGGCTGTTGACCGGTCATTACGAGATGTTCTGAACACAGACTTACCTTTTGGTGGAAAAGTTGTAATCATGGGAGGCGATTTTCGTCAAATTCCACCTGTTGTGATTAATGGAACAATGTTGCAAATTATTCATGGCAGTATTGTTACATCGTCACTGTGGTTAAATGTCAAATTACTCTCACTGACTAAAAATATGTGCGCACTCACTGATCAGTATTTTTCAGAGTTTCTTCTTCACATTGGAAATGGTACTGAGTCTACATGTGCTGACGATATGATCTGCATTCCTGATTCAATGATTATTCCCTGTGAGGGCGAACATTCAATCAATATACTTATCAATATCGTATTCTCGAATATTACATGTAATATTAGTAACTATGATTACTGGGAGAACAGAGCATTGCTGACTCCATTAAATGAAGATGTTGCTCATTTAAATGAAAAATGTATGTATGTTTTCCCTGGGGAAGAGATAACATTCTACTTTTTTGATTCCGTTGATGATGACAAATATTATTTATACCCACAAGAATTTCTAAACAGCATCTCAGCGAGTAATCTTCCTCCTCACAAATTGTCTTTAAAGAGAGGTGTCCCTATTATGCTTCTGCGAAATATAAATCAGCATATTAGCCTTTGCAACGGTTCACGTCTCATATGCCGTCAATTTTCAAGAAATGTTATTGAGGCAGAGATTCTTTCAGGCCAATATAAAGGCAAGTCAGTGTTCCTACCACGTATACCTCTAAAAAATACTTGAGATCAACAAATGTCTTTTGAACTCACTAGAAAACAATTCCCAATCCGTTTAAGTTTTGCGCTGACTGTAAACAAATCTCAAGGACAAACAATCCAGCATGTTGGTCTTTATCTACCCTCTCCTGTTTTCACTCATGATCAGCTCTACGTTGCTCTATCCAGAGGAATTACTGCCACAAACACAAAGGTATTAGTGAAAAATAGTGTTCTACCTGGACATCCTGGCAAGTACACAAAAAATATTGTCTTCAAAGATCTGCTATCAAAAGTGAACCTCCAGGTGCATTATATATTTCTTAATTATTTTTGAATTTGACATACAGTGACATGATATTACTATTTTCAATCATTGCTTACTCTTATATTACCTGCACATCCCCCTCATTCGTAGTCAGTCGTACCTGCATCTGGCAAAATTTAATTGTAGCACCTTGCAGGTACATTTGAGCATACTGAAAATTAATTGTCATCACACAACAAATTACAAGAGTAAAAGATTAAAATAAGGTATTGTTTACAACAATGTCATAAAACAATGGAATTTTGTTTTTCAAACATTTGCAGCCTGAAAAAAAATGGTCTTACCAAAGTCCCATGACATTGAAGCTGCAAAGACAGATTTTAATATAAAATAGTGATTGGTAAGTTCTTCTACGGTTCCTTGACACATACGTACTTTATAATTGACTAAAATTTGTTCTTCTTTTGTCAGGGAATCATGTGCTACACAGGATACTATGAGATGTTCTGTCGTAATTGCAACATTTTGATATATCCGTGTCTACCAGCATTCAGCACTGTAGTACTGCTAGCGTAGAAAATAATTTAGATTTTTTTCGTACTACATAGTACATGTTGTACTGCAATTGAAATGTTGTATAACGGTTATTTTCTATAGAAAGCACTGTTTAACTGATTGATTTGAATGTATGAACTGTTGTATGATTGCTTTGTTTTGTCCCTTCTCTTCGTTTGCTCTATGACAGTTGAAAATCGCATACTGAATAGTTTATGCCTCTCTGCATTTCTTCTTTACTGCGACTGTTGCTAAGTTTCTCAAAATAAAAAACTCTCTTAATAGACAGATGTTATGTATTATTTCTGCTTGAAATTGTTATGTTTACAAAGACAACCTGTTGCCTGCTCCAAACATTGGTAGGCCACAGGCGTTGACTGCACTCAGTGCACTCAACGCCTGCTCAATGATCAGCCGTTGAGTGCTCTCAATGTCAGGCTCTTCAGTCGCCTAATGCGGTCGAAGGCCATTCGGCCGCCCGAGAGATGCTCACGGGCGTAGCCCGTGTGCAGGCGGGCGAAGCACGGGCGTAGCCCGTGTGTGTGTATATATATATATGAGGCATATACTGTGCGGGCAAATGTGCGGGCGTACGGGCAAGTGATTTTGAGGGTCAAGATGGTCTCAAAACGAAAAGTGATCAACATGAAAGTTGTAGATCTCAGCGAGACGAACAATTTTCATGTTGATCACTTTTTGATTTAAAGCCGATTTGGATCTCGATTTGGGCCCCGAAATCGGGGGCGGCGGAACTGCTACAGTAAACCGTTCCGCCGCCCCCGATTTCGGGGCCCAAATCGGGGTCCAAGACGGCTTCAAATCAAAAGGTGGTCAACATGAAAGTTGTTCGTCTCGTCGAGATCTACAACTTTCATGTTGATCACTTTTCGATTTGAGACCATCTTGACCCCCAAAATGGCTTGCCCGTACAGCCCGTATATTATACTTGCCCGTATATATATATATATATATATATATATATATATATATATATATATATATATATATATATATATATATATATATATGCATTTTATAATGAATTTAGAATCATTATATACATGCAAATAATATATGTATTTTATAGCCAAAAACGAAATCTACAACTTTCATGTTGAACATTTTCAAAAAATTTGCACGGTTTAGCCGGAATCAGGCCCGAAAGGTTGCTGGCTCGAATTTTGAAATTTATTATTATTATACTCATTTCGAGCCAGCAACCTTTCGGGCGAGATTCCGTCCAAACCGTGCAAATTTTGAATTGATGTTCAACATGAAAGTTGTAGATCTCGCTCTTGACTACAAAATGCATATATTATTTGTCTAATTTCGATATGTATTGTGGGAGAACCAGCTCAAGTTTTTTTAAACTTAAAAAAGCTTGAGTTTATATATATTATATATATATATATATATATATATATATATATATATATATATTTATATATATTATTCTGATATTTCAATTTTAAAGGGTAAAATGTAACGCATCTTCTTCAATGTAGAGTTATTACAAAAGGGTAAAATTGGAATATCATAAAATAATTTGACATATTTAATCATTTTTCATCTATATATCTATATTTCCAAAGGAAAAATGTCATATCTTTCAATGTAGAGTCATTACAAAGAGTAAAACTGGTTATCATAAAATAATTTGACTGATTTTATCATTTTTCATCCATATTTCTAATAGAAGGAACATTTTTGTAAACTAGGGAAACTTAGAGGGGATGTAAATGTAATTTCGAAAGATAGAGGGGTGCAACCAGTAATTATGCAAACTCCCAAGAGAGGTTCCGGTAATTAACCCAACATATATATATACGAGCATCTTCGCACGGGCTACGCCCGTGCTCGATGCTCTCGGGCGGCCTTCGGCCGCCTGCACACGGGCTTCGCTTGCTTGCACTCAGGCTTCGCCTGTGCTTGATCCTCCGGGCGGCCTCCGGCCGCAAAGAATCGGGCCCCGCTTCCACGCAATTCATCGGCTCAGCGCCGCAACCGCCAATCGATGCCACGCGGTGCGTATATATATATGACTTTTTAGAGCACAGGGAGGTGGAAGGGTGCTGACATGTGCTGTCGGTCCTATGGCTTCGACCTCCCTTGGCGGACTCTGGTCGCCTTCGGCGGGCTTAGTCTGGTCGCGTCGGCCTGGTGTTGAGTGTTTAATTTAATTTTTTATATTTAAATATTTTTATATTTATATTTCAATAAGTTGTAATAAATATCAAAGCTGTAACTGGTTAATTGAAACGTACACAAAAAATCCATGTTGATTACTTTAAAACTCATATTCAATGTTGTTTATCCAAATCATCATATTCATTATAATTAATCGAGTCGTGGTGGTGAGAGATATATACAATGAAATATTGTTACAGCATGTATTTTGTTGTCTAATCAGCACAGAACATACTTGTAGGAGCATGTTGGAAGACTGTAAAAAGCGTTAATACTGAGCAGAAACATAAAGAGAGGATGGAAGAAATAAAATTCACACATAAAAAACGATAATATGCGGGTATTACAACTTCAAAGAACAATTCAAACTGTGGATGGTGCACACTTGATGGCCTATGGTTGGAGATTGTCGAGAGTCGACGATTCTTTAACCATAGTAGATGGCGCGCGCATCTGTAGTTGGAAGCTCTTAGCAGTAACAGCAGTGTTTGATGGAAGATCTTATTCAGTGGCCTTGGGAGATTCTGCATTATTGGACATGTACAGTGATATCAGGTATTAACAAACGTTGATTGAGTTCTGGTAGTATTGTTTGTCATGTAATGCATATTATTTCGTATGTGTTACCTTCTAATCATTGTGAATACATAGTTCCACTCTTCCTGTGGTGTTAGACCTGATGACACAGCTGGAATACGTAGTCTAAAACCTGGAATCTCATTTCGTGGATGATCTGACCACCGGGTTGTGGTTGGCGGGTAAAGCTCATCATTGTAATTGTAATCAGAGTCTGATGCAGTGTTGTTGTTGACAGGGTTATCTGCAAAACACATTTTATATTCTCAGTTTGAAATTGTTGTGGTAGTAAAAATATATATATGAATAGTAATAATGACTTACTGGGTTACGTGGCAGACTGATTATGTAATTGTAGCTGCTGATCTGATGAGTTGTTGTTTTCCATCTACATATTGTTGACATTCATAAAGTAATAAGCAATGTCTGCGAAATGAAGGCGTATTTTATAACATATATTAAAAAATAGTTGCTTTATTTAATGAGTAAATAAAGAATATTTATTACAATAAGGAAAGGTATTTTTTCTGATCATAGTATTTGGCTCGGAAGGTGGATTGACAAAATTGCTGTTGGAGGTGCTGAAAGTTGATGTAGGTGCATTTGTTATGTCGAGTGACATTATCCATTACTGTGCATTTTAAATGTTCTGTGGAAAAGCATGTCAATTGTACGGTAAAATCATATTGACTGTATACAGCAAAATGAGTTGTATGTGATGACTCGCTATGTACATGTAGGTGTGTTTGCATGAAAGTTCTTTGAACACAACATTTTTTGTGTATATAACTTGCTGAGTAGGTAGTGAGCCTTTTTTAATTAGTATTGTAGTACTTGATGAAGGTATTTCTCTTGATAGAGTTACATACAGTTGAACGTGAGTAAAAACATGGGCGGGTAAGTAGATTCCTATTTTTTTAACTGTTTGGCCCTGTAATTTATTGATTGTCAGTGCAAATCTAAGATGAATTGAAAATTGCTTACGCGGAAGTTAAAAAGGCATTTTTGAATCTTGAGGATTCTTCAGAGGTATACGTGGAAGAAATATTATTTTTCATTTATGTTCTCTTGTAAGAATTTCAGTTTTAATGATATTTTTGCTGAAACGACGACACAGAAGAAGTGAAACATTGCACAGGCTTGTTATGACATTTAGATTTCGAAGCAGCATAATAAGCACATCATTTTTTAAAGACATTTTGTGTGGGGGGAGATTTCCTGATGATAAACTGTTCAAAAACTCTTGTAAATTTAAATTGTATTTGTCATCGTTTACCGAGTCAAATGAGTAGTAGGTGATTTTTTCTCCGGGAAATACTGATAGGCATTTATTGTTTAAACGATTGACAGCTTCATTTAGTGGAGTTAGCAAAACTCTATTGTTAAGATAATTTGAGTAGTGCGTATGCGTACTGATGTCAAATAATAATAAATTAATTAATATATCAATTAACTGTTTTCATTCTCAATAAATAGTCATAGCAGTTGTGATGCTGATCATTTCATTTTCAACTGTTATTTCGTCATCATCACCAACGCATACTAAGAAATTTGAGAATTCATGAGCAGTTGAAGCTCTCATATATCATGTTAATGGAAGCACTATTACGGTTGTTCACAAAAGTGATTTGATAATGTTTGCGCTGATAATTTGAGCTTTAGTTCCATTAATAAAAACTGGTGTTATTTGACAAAAATCTTCGCCCATTATCATTATTTTACCACAAAAAGGTTCAGTTATTCCAAAAACAGCTTCTATTGAGTGATCAACTGTTTCAAATGCATGGCGATGTGTCGTTGGAGTTTCATCTCAAATGATCGCCGAGCAGCGCTCAAATAGTTTATGCATATCAGATAGTTTTTCAAAATTACAGAATGATGTAGCGTGCAGTGGTATGGGAAATTTAAAGCGCAAATGTGCGGTCGTATCACCTGGAAGAAGAGTGGCTGCAAATTCAGGTGCAGCTGTAGCTATAATAATATGGCCATTGTTTTGCATATTTGCAAGCAAACAATGATATAAAAATATTTTAGCACTGCATCCAGGTCCATCAACAAAAAAAGAGCACATTCCTTACGATGTATTGCTTCAGTAATGACATAATATGCATATCGTTGATAAACATTTTTATCAACGACATGTCAGCAGTGGTATATGCAATACATAGCAGAGAAAATGATAGTATACAATGGGTGAATGACACATTAGTAGAAGACACATGAGCATAATATGTCAACAGTGGTATATGCGATGTATGTATTTCAGCAGAAGTGAGAGTGAGGAAATTTACTACAGAGTATTTATATGTACTGTCTTTCGTACTGAACTTTAGTTCATACGTTGTTGATAGTATTCTGGTTTAATATCAAACAGGCGTAGCTCCTCAGCTGATATTGGTCTCCCATCAATTATTTGTCCGTCTATGACATTTGCAGCAGCATGCATCGACACTTCATCTGTAAAGATCAGTTCTGCTGTCGCAGTTTGGTTGTCTGATGTGTCGATGTCGACCTGCATTAATAAATGTTCAATATGTTTTAATTATTGAAGAAAACTGGTGCAATAATTTATAGTGCAATTTGAAGTAGGACTGCTTACGCTGGCGTGTAGGAAGCCTGGAAGAGTTTGGAAGAGCGATCTTAAGAAAGCAACGGTTGTACCAGGAGTAAGGTTGCTGAGTAATACAACGAAGTAATAGTAATCACGCATATCTGCTGGCACATTGTTGTAGGAGTCAACAACCTCAACTGTGGCTGACAGTGTATTCTCTTGTGTCACGATTGCTGAGGATCCGTACTCAGTCATTGTCAATATATGTGTATATATTGTATCAGATGGCAAAGAACAGTCTGAGATGAAAATAGGTAATGATTTTAAACAGAAAATTCATTTCAATGTTGACAGGAGAAGATGCTATTGGAGAGAGTAAAAAAAGTAATATGTTGAAATTTGGTGCAAAGTAATGAAGTAGTGCAGTATATAGTATCACAAATGTAAATGCGCATTTGAGGTTCGACTAATAATGAACATACGTATTTCTGCTGATTTCATCAAGCATATTGAGCATTGTAGTCGTTACAGTTACGACTGTTGTTATTTCATGACAATCACATGAACGTAAAAATATTTTGGTTGATAATTTTTCATCTAAAAGCATGATGCATATTACAGTAAAAGTTTCAGCGCATTCTCTTGTAGAAGTAATAGCAGGAAGAGAAATTATTATTTCTTTACTTAATATGTTACTATTTTTTATTATTAGAACATATAATTATATGTGGTAAAAGAAAAAATAAATTTTTTTATTTATAAAAATCTAAAACGTGAGAATATTTTTGACATGTTGTCAAATTTGGAAAACTGATATTATAAAAAATAAAAATGACATAGTAATGAAAGTCAATATAATGTTGGTTGGCAGGCATTGTCATTTGAGTGCGAATACATTATCAAGTAAGCATGGAACTCTGTATTGCTTGAACAAAATAATGTGTGCTTATATTTCGTAGCATGACTACAAATACGCTTATAGTGGAGGTCTTACGGGTATTGTTGTGTATTCATAATATTAAATGCAGACCTAAATGAGAGGATTTTGTAAGCTCAAAAGATGGAGAAGTAATAATTGATGTTTGCGAGCTTACGGAGGAATATATTTTAAATTACGCATAGGAAATTCATTTCTTTTTAAAATGTAGTTTGCACATTTTTGCAATGCTTAGAGAAGTAAATAACTTAAATATTAAGTTCTTTAAAACAATAGTGCAAATTGTTTTTTTTTGTGTCTTTTTTATCACATTAATTGTCGAATATGTTTAATTAAATTTATTAATGTTTTTTGGTAAGTGATGATTATTTAAGCAGGATTATTTATGTTGTTCTGCATAGCAGTTGTCAAATGTGTTGTTTATTAGAGGAAAAAGCATTGATATGTTCTATCTTGGTCATACTACAAAAAAATACAAATTTCATAGTTGATTTGGACAGTGCAAGTCATAATGGTTTTGTTATGTTTAATTGCTGAAGTTATTAATCTGTAATGTATGAGTTTTGCGTTATGATTAAACATCTACTGTGCTATTTAAGTGTAAAAATGTGTATTGTAATCCAAATAATAACAATATTTACAATATTGAGTGTTGAGAATTTGACAGAGCAATCATATAAAAAGAATGTTTATTTATGATACGGTTGATAGAGTAGTAGAGGTAAAAGTTTTAAATTCCGAAAGCTACCTAATAAAAGAATATAAGGTTTGGCTTTGAAAATAAATTGAGCGTAGGTGGGTGTTTCGTAGTTAATAAAATAGGACGTAATTTCACATGTAGTACGTAAAATGAGACATTTTTCATGTGGGAAGGGTTTTTTATTCTGAGAGTGGTAACAGCAGTTGTAGTACATAAGAAATGCATAGAGGCAGATATTATGTAATCTGTGTTTTTCGAATGTACCTGGAAGAAGAGAAATGAATTTTTATTGCTGTAGATGCGAACGATTACGGATGAGTTGGTTGTGCATGTAACGTAAAAGTAAGAAATAATTGAACATGCTACGATCATATCAGTGTATGTGAAATTTGAAAAGAAATATAAAAAATATAATGTACATGTATGTTTACTTTAGATATTATTTCTTTGTAAACAATATTTTTGGTGTACGTGCCAGGATGTCCAGTTACAACACTATCTTTCAGTAATATCTTTGTGTTTGCAGCAGTAGTTCCTCTGGATAGAGCAACGTAGAGTTGACCGTGAGTGAAAACAGGAGAGGGTAGATAAAGGCCAACATGCTCGATTGTCTGTCCTTGAGATTTGTTTATGGTCAGTGCAAAGCTCAATCGAATTGGAAATTGTTTCCTGGTGAGTTCAAAAGGCAGATGCTGATCTCCAGTATTTTTTAGAGGTATGCGCGGTAGAAAAACCGGTTTGCCTTTATGTTGACCAGTAAGAATTTCTGCCTCAATAACATTTGTTGAAAATTGTCGGCATATGAGTCGTGAACCGTTGCAAAGACCAATACGCGGGTTTAAATTCCGCAGAAGCATAATAGGGGCACCTCTCTTTAAAGACAGTTTGTGGGGAACGGAAGATTACTTGCTGAGATGCTATTTAGAAATTCTGGCGTGTATAAATTACGGTTGTCATCATCAACGGAATCAAAAGAGTAATATGTTATCTCCTCACCAGGGAAAATATTCAGACATTTCTCATTTAAATGAGCAACATCTTCATTTAACGGACTCAATAGCGCCTTATTTTCTCAGTAATCATAGTCACTAATATTACATGTAATATTAGAGAATATGATGTTGATAAGTATATTGAGTGAATGTTCGTCATCCCAGGGAATAATCATTGAATCAGGAATGCGTATCATATCATTACCATATGTGGATTCAGTATCATTTCCAATGCGAAGAAGAAACTCTGAGAAATGCTGATCATTGAGTGCACACATATTTTCAGTCAGTGATAGTAGTTTGACAGCTAACCACAATGGCGATGTAACAATACTGACATTAATAATTTGTGACACTGTTCCATTAATCACAACTGGTGGAATTTGACGAAAATCGCCTCTCATGATTACAACTTTATTACCAAAAGGTAGGTTTGTGTTCAGAACATCTCGTAATGAGCGGTCAACAGATTCAAAAATATGTTTGTGCGACATAGGTGCCTCATCCCACAGAATAGCGGAACAGTGTTGTAAGAGTTGTTGCATAGCTGATGTTTTGGCGAATTTGCAGTATGACCCTGCTTCAATAGGAATAGAAATCTTGAATCTCAGATATGCTGTATTTCCTCCCGGAAGAAGAGTTGCAGCAATTCCTGATGATCCAGTGACAAGTATAATATGATCATATTGACGTAGGTGGGCAATAATCGCTTTGTATAAAAAGGTTTTTCCAGTGTCAGCAGTGCCGTCAATGAAGAAAATACCGTCGGTGCCTTGTCGAACACATTCAGTAATAATATGGAAGATATAGGCTTAACGTTGATTTAATGATAAAACAGAAATAAGATCTGTATTTAAAACAGGCATTGACAGTTCATCCGCAATTAAGATGGAGAAGTCTGTAATATTTTCGAAGGTTGAAGACATTTTAGGGATATCAAATTGTGTAATGGATTTGTTGTGTTGTTGAAGAATGTTGTCAATTTCACGGAGGAGCTTGTTGAGGACGTATACGTCGTTGGTAGATGACGATGTAACATAATCTTCTGTCATTGCTGCGTAATTGGCATTCCAAAGCTCTCTAACATCTGTGGGATTGCAAAATAACAAAATTGTTGTAAATAAAGTACGCAGTGCTGCGGGTATCTGAAACTCTCTAGCATCGAGCATACAATTATGTAGACTGTTGTCTCGTTCTAATAGACCATAATGTTCAGCTGCGGACTTAAATGTTTGATGGGTAACAACACCAACTGTCATCAAATGTTCAAAAGAACGTGGTGCTCGAATATGATTTAGAAGCATGCGTAGGTAAAATCTTTCTCCTTCTGAAGGATGTACTGAGTATATTCGAGCAATAACGTTTTGACGGCGCCTTCGTTTATGCCAAGTTCTTGAACTCGAATTTCATATGTAGTGTTTTGGAAATTCAGTGTAAAAGTACCCGTGTTGCTCTTGGTTACTGTCATTAATACTGAAAAATTCAGTTAACATTGTACGGGAGTTGCGCTCATTTGAAAGAATGTTAGTAAGTACATCAGTACTGCGGAACTGAACCTGATGTTTGTTTGGCAGATGTATTTGTAAACGAATTACCGAAGGGTATGTTTGATACATATTGAACTTGAATATTTTCCAGAATGCTTCCTGCGGACATATCCATCGACCGTTTACATATTGAGATATCTCATTTCGATGAGCAGTATCGTGGATTTGGAATTCAACACAGTCAGCACCTTTGTGAATGTATTTGTATAAGTATTTAATACTCTTAATACTACTACAAATTTCAACATTTATATGACAGTCATATTTTAACAGCAGATACGGATTATACGGCACAACCCATTGGTTGGTAATATTAAAATCTGCAGCACGTCGCAGACTGAATGATCGTCCATTATTTCTTCGGCGATAAATTGGGTATGAGTCAGCTCCTTGCATTGTATGTTCAGCAAAATTTTTTGGGTAACCTTTTTTGCAGCTACCATGCTTCATGCATGGTGCGCGAGGATTTACATGTGCACATGGACCATGAATCATATGTCGTACAACGACATTGTATAGTTCGGGCTCATGTTCAACATGAGGCAGCTCAGCACGAACAATATTGTCGTAGTCATCTGGAGTATTCATTTTATCGCGTGCATCAAAAATGATCAACATATGAACATGAGGCAAACCTCTTTTTTGAAACTCAATTACATGCACATGACTAATTGTCTTTCCCAAAATATGTCGATGAAAAAGATCATGCTTTAATTTTGTGTATTTAGCGTTGAATATTCGAGTAACTATATCAGGACGATCTTGAGGGGTTTGTGTAGAGTATACAATTCTGTAATTTCTGGCATGATGAATTGCATGTCATTGTTAAGAATATATCTGGTCTACCATAATGCTGAACAACAACCATTGCATCTTGATAACGTTGGTACATGTCGCGCGGACTTCCAACAAAGGATGATGGTAAGACCATGCGACGACCAATATTTGCTGAACAACAATAACATATTATATGTCAGTAAACGATGAATATAGAAAATAATATTATTTTGTATTGTAGTGAAAATTTTGTAATACCTCCACTACTTTCTCCAGCATTGAGGCAGTCTTGTAATCCACAATAAAGTTCAGCACGAAGAGAATTTTGATTTCTTTTAATCCAACGTAATTTTTGAGTTTCTATTTTAATGTAGTTGTCAACAACATATTGTTGTAGAAGCCGACATCCGTGTAATGGTAATGATACAGGTGGGCCACGGTCCTAGAGTGATATGAATTTGAGCATAAATATATTTGATGTAGAATTGTAAGCAGCGTAGTAAAAACAAAAGTAGATTGTATACCTGGAGTACGTAGGAGTAGTAGTCGCAGCAGGTAACACGTACATTGTTTAATCCTTTATATTCAGCTATCCAACCATATGTCCCGTATGGGAGAAGTAGCGGGTATTGAAGAGGATCGTAGAAACCAGTGTATTCTTGCACGGTAACTACATGACCTTCAGTTGTCTCAACAATTATGTTGCGTTCGTTTGAATCAAAATAGTCTTCAGCTCCAACAATTATAGCAGCAACCTGTGAGGCGGTTGGTAATATATACTGTTGTTCACGTGCTGGTCTTTCCTTAATAACTAATCTGCAGTTGATAATGTCTTCGCGCTCAGATAGTCGTCGAAACATCAATACAAATGGATTATATGTATCCAAAATTACTTTGATTCGTTGCAATAACGAACGATCCAATTCTGAATTCTCTTGTAAACGATGATCTATTTCATGTTCTGTATCATATATGTATAGCTCTAAATATCTAGGTCTTGTATTTGGAGCAGGAAGAAGAGAGCCAATCTGATGATATATTGCTCCGTGAGCTCGGAAAGTGTAAACAGTGTGCTGATCAGCAGCCAAAGTTGGGTCTAATTTAACACCCATAGATGTGAAAGAGAATACATGATTGTTACGAACGAATATATCTTCTGAAATGACGGCTCTGTGCAGAATCACTGGTGAATAAATTATAAAGCTCATTTGGGAATGGTGGAGTTGGTATGCGGACTCTTCCATTGTTGCAGCACATTGTTGATGTTTCACCATCAAACAACTTAGCCTGACAGTAAACACAGACTTGTGGGAGTCGTAGCTGTAAGTACGTAATATGTTGACGTAAATTCGAAATGCGGGTACTATTGTGGGTTTTGGAAAAATGATTTGTAGCAGTAGTACTATCATCAGAGGTGGAATCACTTTCATTGTGCATTTGATGCGCATGGGATGTGCAAATTTCTATGTAGATAAAAAATGTCAGATGTGTTAACATAAGAAATTAATGAAATATAAGGAGCATTTACATTGTGTCGTAGTTACAAATTACGTACGTTGTAGTAAATGTTGCTCTTGTTGCTGCACCAACATTTGAGGTACAGTTGGTGGCTGTACAGAGTTTTGCGGGAGGTAGTGCTATGAAACAAGATCTGTATACGAGCACTATGTGAGAATGACCTCCCGCAAAACTCTGTACAGCCACCAACTGTACCTCAAATGTTGGTGCAGCAACAAGAGCAACATTTACTACAACGTACGTAATTTGTAACTACGACACAATGTAAATGCTCTTTATATTTCATTAATTTCTTATGTTAACACATCTGACATTTTTTATCTACATAGAAATTTGCGCATCCCATGCGCATCAAATGCACAATAAAAGTGATTCCACCTCTGATGATAGTACTACTGCTACAAATCATTTTTCCAAAACCCACAATAGTGCCCGCATTTCGAATTTACGTCAACATATTACGTACTTACAGCTACGACTCCCACAAGTCTGTGTTTACTGTCAGGCTAAGTTGTTTGATGGTGAAACATCAACAATGTGCTGCAACAATGAAGAGTCCGCATACCAACTCCACCATTCCCAAATGAGCTTTATAATTTATTCACCAGTGATTCTGCACAGAGCCGTCATTTCAGAAGATATATTCGTTCGTACAATCATGTATTCTCTTTCACATCTATGGTGTTAAATTAGACCCAACTTTGGCTGCTGATCAGCACATTGTTTACACTTTCCGAGCTCACGGAGCAATATATCATCAGATTGGCTCTCTTCTTCCTGCTCCAAATACAAGACCTAGATATTTACAGCTATACATATATGATACAGAACATGAAATAGATCATCGTTTACAAGAGAATTCAGAATTGGATCGTTCGTTATTGCAACGAATCAAAGTAATTTTGGATACATATAATCCATTTGTATTGATGTTTCGACGACTATCTGAGCGCGAAGACATTATCAACTGCAGATTAGTTATTAAGGAAAGACCAGCACGTGAACAACAGTATATATTACCAACCGCCTCACAGGTTGCTGCTATAATTGTTGGAGCTGAAGACTATTTTGATTCAAACGAACGCAACATAATTGTTGAGACAACTGAAGGTCATGTAGTTACCGTGCAAGAATACACTGGTTTCTACGATCCTCTTCAATACCCGCTACTTCTCCATACGGGACATATGGTTGGATAGCTGAATATAAAGGATTAAACAATGTACGTGTTACCTGCTGCGACTACTACTCCTACGTACTCCAGGTATACAATCTACTTTTGTTTTTACTACGCTGCTTACAATTCTACATCAAATATATTTATGCTCAAATTCATATCACTCTAGGACCGTGGCCCACCTGTATCATTACCATTACACGGATGTCGGCTTCTACAACAATATGTTGTTGACAACTACATTAAAATAGAAACTCAAAAATTACGTTGGATTAAAAGAAATCAAAATTCTCTTCGTGCTGAACTTTATTGTGGATTACAAGACTGCCTCAATGCTGGAGAAAGTAGTGGAGGTATTACAAAATTTTCACTACAATACAAAATAATATTATTTTCTATATTCATCGTTTACTGACATATAATATGTTATTGTTGTTCAGCAAATATTGGTCGTCGCATGGTCTTACCATCATCCTTTGTTGGAAGTCCGCGCGACATGTACCAACGTTATCAAGATGCAATGACTGTTGTTCAGCATTATGGTAGACCAGATATATTCTTAACAATGACATGCAATTCATCATAGCCAGAAATTACAGAATTGCTATACTCTACACAAACCCCTCAAGATCGTCCTGATATAGTTACTCGAATATTCAACGCTAAATACACAAAATTAAAGCATGATCTTTTCCATCGACATATTTTGGGAAAGACAATTAGTCATGTGCATGTAATTGAGTTTCAAAAAAGAGTTTGCCTCATGTTCATATGTTGATCATTTTTGATGCACGCGATAAAATGAATACTCCAGATGACTACGACAATATTGTTCGTGCTGAGCTGCCTCATGTTGAACATGAGCCCGAACTATACAATGTCGTTGTACGACATATGATTCATTGTCCATGTGCACATGTAAATCCTCGCGCACCATGCATGAAGCATGGTAGCTGCAAAAAAGGTTACCCAAAAATTTTGCTGAACATACAATGCAAGGAGCTGACTCATACCCAATTTATCGCCGAAGAAATAATGGACGATCATTCAGTCTGCGACGTGCTGCAGATTTTAATATTACCAACCAATGGGTTGTGCCGTATAATCCGTATCTGCTGTTAAAATATGACTGTCATATAAATGTTGAAATTTGTAGTAGTATTAAGAGTATTAAATACTTATACAAATACATTCACAAAGGTGCTGACTGTGTTGAATTCCAAATCCACGATACTGCTCATCGAAATGAGATATCTCAATATGTAAACGGTCGATGGATATGTCCGCAGGAAGCATTCTGGAAAATATTCAAGTTCAATATGTATCAAACATACCCTTCGGTAATTCGTTTACAAATACATCTGCCAAACAAACATCAGGTTCAGTTCCGCAGTACTGATGTACTTACTAACATTCTTTCAAATGAGCGCAACTCCCGTATAATGTTAACTGAATTTTTCAGTATTAATGACAGTAACCAAGAGCAACACGGTTACTTTTACACTGAATTTCCAAAACACTACATATGTAATTCGAGTTCAAGAACTTGCCATAAACGAAGGCGCCGTCAAAAGGTTATTGCTCGAATATACTCAGTACATCCTTCAGAAGGAGAAAGATTTTACCTGCGCATGCTTCTAAATCATATTCGAGCACCACATTCTTTTGAACATTTGATGACAGTTGGTGTTGCTACCCATCAAACATTTAAGTCCGCAGCTGAACATTATGGTCTATTAGAACGAGACAACAGTCTACATAATTGTATGCTCGATGTTAGAGAGTTTCAGATGCTCGCAGCACTGCGTACTTTATTTACAACAATTTTGTTATTTTGCAATCCCACAGATGTTAGAGAGCTTTGGAATGCCAATTACGCAGCAATGACAGAAGATTATGTTACATCGTCATCTACCAACGACGTATACGTCCTCAACAAGCTCCTCCGTGAAATTGACAACATTCTTCAACAACACAACAAATCCATTACACAATTTGATATCCCTAAAATGTCTTCAACCTTTGAAAATATTACAGACTTCTCCATCTTAATTGCGGATGAACTGTCAATGCCTGTTTTAAATACAGATCTTATTTCTGTTTTATCATTAAATCAACGTCAAGCCTATATCTTCCATATTATTACTGAATGTGTTCGACAAGGCACCGACGGTATTTTCTTCATTGACGGCCCTGCTGGCACTGGAAAAACCTTTTTATACAAAGCGATTATTGCCCACCTACGCCAGAATGATCATATTATACTTGCCACTGCATCATCAGGAATTGCTGCAACTCTTCTTCCGGGAGGAAATACAGCACATCTGAGATTCAAGATTTCTATTCCTATTGAAGCAGGGTCATACTGCAAATTCGCCAAAACATCAGCTATGCAACAACTCTTACAACACTGTTCCGCTATTCTGTGGGATGAGGCACCTATGTCGCACAAACATATTTTTGAATCTGTTGACCGCTCATTACGAGATGTTCTGAACACAAACCTACCTTTTGGTAATAAAGTTGTAATCATGAGAGGCGATTTTCGTCAAATTCCACCAGTTGTGATTAATGGAACAGTGTCACAAATTATTAATGTCAGTATTGTTACATCGCCATTGTGGTTAGCTGTCAAACTACTATCACTGACTGAAAATATGCGTGCACTGAATGATCAACATTTCTCAGAGTTTCTTCTTCGCATTGGAAATGATACTGAATCCACATATGGTAATGATATGATACGCATTCCTGATTCAATGATTATTCCCTGGGATGACGAACATTCACTCAATATACTTATCAACATCATATTCTCTAATATTACATGTAATATTAGTGACTATGATTACTGGGAAAATAAGGCGCTATTGAGTCCGTTAAATGAAGATGTTGCTCATTTAAATGAGAAATGTCTGAATATTTTCCCTGGTGAGGAGATAACATATTACTCTTTTGATTCCGTTGATGATGACAACCGTAATTTATACACGCCAGAATTTCTAAATAGCATCTCAGCAAGTAATCTTCCGCCCCACAAACTGTCTTTAAAGAGAGGTGCCCCTATTATGCTTCTGCGGAATTTAAACCCGCGTATTGGTCTTTGCAACGGTTCACGACTCATGCCGACAATTTTCAACAAATGTTATTGAGGCAGAAATTCTTACTGGTCAACATAAAGGCAAACCGGTTTTTCTACCGCGCATACCTCTAAAAAATACTGGAGATCAGCATCTGCCTTTTGAACTCACCAGGAAACAATTTCCAATTCGATTGAGCTTTGCACTGACCATAAACAAATCTCAAGGACAGACAATCGAGCATGTTGGCCTTTATCTACCCTCTCCTGTTTTCACTCACGGTCAACTCTACGTTGCTCTATCCAGAGGAACTACTGCTGCAAACACAAAGATATTACTGAAAGATAGTGTTGTAACTGGACATCCTGGCACGTATACCAAAAATATTGTTTACAAAGAAATAATATCTAAAGTAAACATACATGTACATTATATTTTTTATATTTCCTTTCAAATTTCACATACACTGATATGATCGTAGCATGTTCAATTATTTCTTACTTTTACGTTACATGCACAACCAACTCATCCGTAATCGTTCGCATCTACACAATAAAAATTCATTTCTCTTCTTCCAGGTACATTCGAAAAACACAGATTACATAATATCTGCCTCTATGCATTTCTTATGTACTACAACTGCTGTTACCACTCTCAGAATAAAAACCCTTCCCACATGAAAAATGTCTCATTTTACGTACTACATGTGAAATTACGTCATATTTTATTAACTACGAAACATCCACCTACGCTCAATTTATTTTCAAAGCCAAACCTTATATTGTTTTTATATGATTGCTTTCGGAATTTAAAACTTTTACCTCTACTACTCTATCAACCCTATCATAAATAAACATTCTTTTTATATGATTGCTCTGTCAAATTCTCAACACTCAATATTGTAAATATTGTTATTATTTGGATTACAATACACATTTTTACACTTAAATAGCACAGTAGATGTTTAATCATAACGCAAAACTCATACATTACAGATTAATAACTTCAGCAATTAAACATAACAAAACCATTATGACTTGCACTGTCCAAATCAACTATGAAATTTGTATTTTTTGTAGTATGACCAAGATAGAACATATCAATGCTTTTTCTCTAATAAACAACACATTTGACAACTGCTATGCAGAACAACATAAATAATCCTGCTTAAATAATCATCACTTACCAAAAAACATTAATAAATTTAATTAAACATATTCGACAATTAATGTGATAAAAAGACACAAAAAAACCAATTTGCACTATTGTTTTAAAGAACTTAATATTTAAGTCATTTACTTCTCTAAGCATTGCAAAAATGTGCAAACTACATTTTAAAAAGAAATGAATTTCCTATACGTAATTTAAAATATATTCCTCCATAAGCTCGCAAACATCAATTACTACTTCTCCATCTTTTGAGCTTACAAAATCCTCTCATTTAGGTCTGCATTTAATAGCATGAATACACAACAATACCCGTAAGACCTCCACTATAAGCGTATTTGTAGTCATGCTACGAAATATAAGCACACATTTTTTGTTCAACCAATACAGAGTTCCATGCTTACTTGATAATGTATTCGCACTCAAATGTCAATGCCTGCCAACCAACATTATATTGACTTTCATTACTATGTCATTTTTATTTTTTATAATATCAGTTTTCCAAATTTGACAACATGTCAAAAATATTCTCACGTTTTAGATTTTTATAAATAAAATTTTTTTTTCTTTTACCACATATAATTATATGTTCTAATAATAAAAAATAGTAACATATTAAGTAAAGAAATAATAATTTCTCTTCCTGCTATTACTTCTACAAGAGAATGCGCTGAAACTTTTACTGTAATATGCATCATGCTTTTAGATGAAAAATTATCAACCAAAATGTTTTTACGTTCATGTGATTGTCATGAAATAACCACAGTCGTAACTGTAACGACTACAATGCTCAATATGCTTGATGAAATCAGCAGAAATACGTATGTTCATTATTAGTCGAACCTCAAATGCGCATTTACATTTGTGATACTATATACTGCACTACTCCATTACTTTGCACCAAATTTCAACATATTACTTTTTTTACTCTTTCTCCAATAGCATCTTCTCCTGTCAACATTGAAATGAATTTTCTGTTTAAAATCATTACCTATTTTCATCTCAGACTGTTCTTTGCCATCTGATACAATATACACATATATTGACAATGACTGAGTACGGATCCTCAGCAATCGTGACACAAGAGAATACACTGTCAGCCACAGTTGAGGTTGTTGACTCCTACAACAATGTGCCAGCAGATATGCGTGATTATTATTACTTCGCTGTATTACTCAGCAACCTTACTCCTGGTACAACCGTTGCTTTCTTAAGATCGCTCTTCCAAACTCTTCCAGGCTTCCTACACGCCAGCGTAAGCAGTCCTACTTCAAATTGCACTATAAATTATTGCACCAGTTTTCTTCAATAATTAAAACATATTGAACATTTATTAATGCAGGTCGACATCGACACATCAGACAACCAAACCGCGACAGCAGAACTGATCTTTACAGATGAAGTGTCGATGCATGCTGCTGCAAATGTCATAGACGGACAAATAATTGATGGGAGACCAATATCAGCTGAGGAGCTACGTCTGTTTGATATTAAACCAGAATACTATCAACAACGTATGAACTAAAGTTCAGTACGAAAGACAGTACATATAAATACTCTGTAGTAAATTTCTCCACTCTCACTTCTGCTGAATACATACATCGCATATACCACTGTTGACATATTATGCTCATGTGCCTTCTACTACTGTGTCATTCACCCATTGTATACTATCATTTTCTCTGCTATGTACTGCATATACCACTGCTGACATGTCGTTGATAAAAATGTTTATCAACGATATGCATATTATGTCATTACTGAAGCAATACATCGTAAGGAATGTGCTCTTTTTTTTGTTGATGGACCTGGATGCAGTGCTAAAATATTTTTATATCATTGTTTGCTTGCAAATATGCAAAACAATGGTCATATTATTATAGCTACAACTGCACCTGAATTTGCAGCCACTCTTCTTCCAGGTGATACGACCGCACATTTGCGCTTTAAATTTCTCATACCACTGCACGCTACATCATTCTGTAATTTTGAAAAACTATCTGATATGCATAAACTATTTGAGCGCTGCTCGGCGATCATTTGGGATGAAACTCCAACGACACATCGCCATGCATTTGAAACAGTTGATCACTCAATAGAAGCTGTTTTTGGAATAACTGAACCTTTTGTGGTAAAATAATGATAATGGGCGAAGATTTTTGTCAAATAACACCAGTTTTTATTAATGGAACTAAAGCTCAAATTATCAGCGCAAACATTATCAAATCACTTTTGTGAACAACCGTAATAGTGCTTCCATTAACAGGACATATGAGAGCTTCAACTGCTCATGAATTCTCAAATTTCTTACTATGCGTTGGTGATGATGACGAAATAACAGTTGAAAATGAAATGATCAGCATCCCAACTGCTATGACTATTTATTGGGAATGAAAACAGTCAATTGATATATTAATTAATTTATTATTATTTGACATCAGTACGCATACGCACTACTCAAATTATCTTAACAATAGAGTTTTGCTAACTCCACTAAATGAAGCTGTCAATCGTTTAAACAATAAATGCATATCAGTATTTCCAGGAGAAAAAATCACCTACTACTCATTTGACTCGGTAAACGATGACAAATACAATTTAAATTCACAAGAGTTTTTGAACAGTTTATCATCAGGAAATCTCCCCCCACACAAAATGTCTTTAAAAAATGATGTGCTTATTATGCTGCTTCGAAATCTCAATGTCATAACAAGCCTGTGCAATGGTTCACATCTTCTGTGTCGTCGTTTCAGCAAAAATATCATTAAGACTGAAATTCTTACAAGAGAACATAAATGAAAAACAATATTTCTTCCACGTATACCTCTGAAGAATCCTCAAGATTCAAAATGCCTTTTTAACTTCCGCGTAAGCAATTTTCAATTCATCTTAGATTTGCCCTGACAATCAATAAATTACAGGGCCAAACAGTTAAAGAAATAGGAATCTACTTACCCGCTCATGTTTTTACTCACGTTCAACTGTATGTAACTCTATCAAGAGAAATACCTTCATCAAGTACTACAATACTAATTAAAAAAGGCTCACTACCTACTCAGCAAGTTATATACACAAAAAATGTTGTGTTCAAAGAACTTCTCATGCAAACACACCTACAGGTACATAGCGAGTCATCACATACAACTCATTTTGCTGTATACAGTCAATATGATTTTACCGTACAATTGACATGCTTTTCCACAGAACATTTAAAATGCACAGTAATGGATAATGTCACTCGGCATAACAAATGCACCTACATCAACTTTCAGCACCTCCAACAGCAATTTTGTCAATCCACCTTCCGAGCCAAATACTATGATCAGAAAAAATACCTTTCCTTATTGTAATAAATATTCTTTATTTACTCATTAAATAAACAACTATTTTTTAATATATGTTATAAAATACGCCTTCATTTCGCAGACATTGCTTATTACTTTATGAATGTCAACAATATGTAGATGGAAAACAACAACTCATCAGATCAGCAGCTACAATTACATAATCAGTCTGCCACGTAACCCAGTAAGTCATTATTACTATTCATATATATTTTTTTACTACCACAACAATTTCAAACTGAGACTATAAAATGTGTTTTGCAGATAACCCTGTCAACAACAACACTGCATCAGACTCTGATTACAATTACTATGATGAGCTTTACCCGCCAACCACAACCCGGTGGTCAGATCATCCACGAAATGAGATTCCAGGTTTTAGACTACGTATTCCAGCTGTGCCATCAGGTCTAACACCACAGGAAGAGTGGAACTATGTATTCACAATGATTAGAAGGTAACACATACGAAATAATATGCATTACATGACAAACAATACTACCAGAACTCAATCAACGTTTGTTAATACCTGATATCACTGTACATGTTCCAATAATGCAGAATCTCCCAAGGCCACTGAATAAGATCTTCCATCAAACACTGTTGTTACTGCTAAGAGCTTCCAACTACAGATGCGCGCGCCATCTACTATGGTTAAAGAATCGTCGACTCTCGACAATCTCCAACCATAGGCCATCAAGTGTGCACCATCCACAGTTTGAATTGTTCTTTGAAGTTGTAATACCCGCATATTATCGTTTTTTATGTGTGAATTTTATTTCTTCCATCCTCTCTTTATGTTTCTGCTCAGTATTAACGCTTTTTACAGTCTTCCAACATGCTCCTACAAGTATGTTCTGTGCTGATTAGATAACAAAATACATGCTGTAACAATATTTCATTGTATATATCTCTCACCACCACGACTCGATTAATTATAATGAATATGATGATTTGGATAAACAACATTGAATATGAGTTTTAAAGTAATCAACATGGATTTTTTGTGTACGTTTCAATTAACCAGTTACAGCTTCTGATATTTATTACAACTTATTGAAATGTAAATATAAAAATATTTAAATATAAAAAATTAAATTAAACACTCAACACCAGGCCGACGCGACCAGACTAAGCCCGCCGAAGGCGACCAGTGTCCGCCAAGGGAGGTCGAAGCCATAGGACCGACAGCACATGTCAGCACCCTTCCACTTCCCTGTGCTCTAAAAAGTCATATATATATACGCACCGCGTGACATCGATTGGCGGTTGCGGCGCTGAGCCTATGAATTGCGTGGAAGCGGGGCCCGATTCTTTGCGGCCGGAGGCCGCCCGGAGGATCAAGCACAGGCGAAGCCTGAGTGCAAGCAAGCGAAGCCCGTGTGCAGGCGGTCGAAGGCCGCCCGAGAGCATCGAGCACGGGCGTAGCCCGTGCGAAGATGCTCGTATATATATATGTGGGTTAATTACCGGAACCTCTCTTGGGAGTTTGCATAATTACTGGTTGCACCCCTCTATCTTTCGAAATTACATTTACATCCCCTCTAAGTTTCCCTAGTTTACAAAAATGCACCTTCTATTAGAAATATGGATGAAAAATAATAAAATCAGTCAAATTATTTTATGATAACCAGTTTTACTCTTTGTAATGACTCTACATTGAAAGATATGACATTTTTCCTTTAGAAATATAGATATATAGATGAAAAATGATTAAATATGTCAAATTATTTTATGATATTCCAATTTTACCCTTTTGTAATAACTCTACATTGAAGAAGATGCGTTACATTTTACCTTATAATGAATTAGAATCTTTAAAATTGAAAATCAAAGGAAATATAATATATATATATATATATATATATATATATATATATATATATATATATATATAATCAGGATAATATATATAAGCTCAAGCTTTTTTAAGTTTAAAAAACTTGAGCTGGTTCTCCCACAATATATGCATTTTGTAGTCAAGAGCGAGATCTACAACTTTCATGTTGAACATTAATTCAAAATTTGCACGGTTTGGACGGAATCTCGCCCGAAAGGTTGCTGGCTCGAAATGAGTATAATAATAATAAATTTCAAAATTCGAGCCAGCAACCTTTCGGGCCTGATTCCGGCTAAACCGTGCAAATTTTTGAAAATGTTCAACATGAAAGTTGTAGATTTCGTTTTTGGCTATAAAATACAT
This sequence comes from Platanthera guangdongensis, assembly GCA_039583875.1. Classification (NCBI taxonomy): domain Eukaryota; kingdom Viridiplantae; phylum Streptophyta; class Magnoliopsida; order Asparagales; family Orchidaceae; genus Platanthera; species Platanthera guangdongensis. The sequence continues at coordinate 168,296,573 of CM077161.1, forward strand.
ATATATTTGCATGTATATAATGATTCTAAATTCATTATAAAATGCATATATATATATATATATATATATATATATATATATATAATATATATATATATATATATATATATATATATATATTATACGGACAAGTATAATATACGGGCTGTACGGGCAAGCCATTTTGGGGGTCAAGATGGTCTCAAATCGAAAAGTGATCAACATGAAAGTTGTAGATCTCGACGAGACGAACAACTTTCATGTTGACCACCTTTTGATTTGAAGCCGTCTTGGACCTCGATTTGGGCCCCGAAATCGGGGGCGGCGGAACGGTTTACTGTAGCAGTTCCGCCGCCCCCGATTTCGGGGCCCAAATCGAGGTCCAAATCGGCTTCAAATCAAAAAGTGATCAACATGAAAATTGTTCGTCTCGCTGAGATCTACAACTTTCATGTTGATCACTTTTCGTTTTGAGACCATCTTGACCCTCAAAATCACTTGCCCGTACGCCCGCACCTAATGTTTGCCCGCACAGTATATGCCCCATATATATATATACACACACACACGAGCATCTTCGCATGGGCTACGCCCGTGCTTCGCCCGCCTGCACACGGGCTACGCCCGTGATCGATGCTCTCGGGCGGCCGAATGGCCTTCGACCGCATTAGGCGGCTGAAGAGCCTGACATTGAGAGCACTCAACGGCTGATCATTGAGCAGGCGTTGAGTGCACTGAGTGCAGTCAGCGCCTGTGGCCTACCAATGTTTGGAGCAGGCAACAGGTTGTCTTTGTAAACATAACAATTTCAAGCAGAAATAATACATAACATCTGTCTATTAAGAGAGTTTTTTATTTTGAGAAACTTAGCAACAATCGCAGTAAAGAAGAAATGCAGAGGGGCATAAACTATTCAGTATGCGATTTTCAACTGTCATAGAGCAAACAAAGAGAAGGGACAAAACAAAGCAATCATACAACAGTTCATACGTTCAAATCAATCAGTTAAACAATGCTTTCTATAGAAAATAACAGTTATACAACATTTCAATTGCAGTACAACTTGTACTATGTAGTACGAAAAAAATCTAAATTATTTTCTACGCTAGCAGTACTACAGTGCTGAATGCTGGTAGACACAGATATATCAAAATGTTGCAATTACGACAGAACATCTCACAGTATCCTGTGTAGCACATGATTCCCTGACAAAAGAAGAACAAATTTTAGTCAATTATAAAGTACGTATGTGTCAAGGAACCGTAGAAGAACTTACCAATCTCTATTTTATATTAAAATCTGTCTTTGCAGCTTCAATGTCATGGGACTTTGGTAAGACCATTTTTTTTCAGGCTGCAAATGTTTGAAAAACAAAATTCCATTGTTTTATGACATTGTTGTAAACAATACCTTATTTTAATCTTTTACTCTTGTAATTTGTTGTGTGATGACAATTAATTTTCAGTATGCTCAAATGTACCTGCAAGGTGCTACAATTAAATTTTGTCAGATGCAGGTACGACTGACTACGAATGAGGGGGATGTGCAGGTAATATAAGGGTAAGCAATGATTGAAAATAGTAATATCATGTCACTGTATGTCAAATTCAAAAATAATTAAGAAATATATAATGCACCTGGAGGTTCACTTTTGATAGCAGATCTTTGAAGACAATATTTTTGTGTACTTGCCAGGATGTCCAGGTAGAACACTATTTTTCACTAATACCTTTGTGTTTGTGGCAGTAATTCCTCTGGATAGAGCAACGTAGAGCTGATCATGAGTGAAAACAGGAGAGGGTAGATAAAGACCAACATGCTGGATTGTTTGTGCTTGAGATTTGTTTACAGTCAGCGCAAAACTTAAACGGATTGGGAATTGTTTTCTAGTGAGTTCAAAAGGCATTTGTTGATCTCAAGTATTTTTTAGAGGTATACGTGGTAGGAACACTGACTTGCCTTATATTGGCCTGAAAGAATCTCTGCCTCAATAACATTTCTTGAAAATTGACGGCATATGAGACGTGAACCGTTGCAAAGGCTAATATGCTGATTTATATTTCGCAGAAGCATAATAGGGACACCTCTCTTTAAAGACAATTTGTGAGGAGGAAGATTACTCGCTGAGATGCTGTTTAGAAATTCTTGTGGGTATAAATAATATTTGTCATCATCAACAGAATCAAAAAAGTAGAATGTTATCTCTTCCCCAGGGAAAACATACATACATTTTTCATTTAAATGAGCAACATCTTCATTTAATGGAGTCAGCAATGCTCTGTTCTCCCAGTCATCATAGTTACTAATATTACATGTAATATTCGAGAATACGATGTTGATAAGTATATTGATTGAATGTTCGCCCTCACAGGGAATAATCATTGAATCAGGAATGCGGATCATATCGTCAGCACATGTAGACTCAGTATCATTTCCAATGTGAAGAAACTCTGAAAAATACTGATCAGTGAGTGCGCACATATTTTTAGTCAGTGAGAGTAATTTGACATTTAACCACAGTGACGATGTAACAATACTGCCATGAATAATTTGCAACATTGTTCCATTAATCACAACAGGTGGAATTTGACGAAAATCGCCTCTCCATGATTACAACTTTTCCACCAAAAGGTAAGTCTGTGTTCAGAACATCTCGTAATGACCGGTCAACAGCCTCCAAAACATATTTGTGGGACATAGGTGCCTCGTCCCACAAAATAGCAGAACATTGTTGTAACAATTGTTGCATCTCTGACTTTTTGCTAAATTTGCAGTATGAGTCTGGTTCAATAGGAACTGGAATCTTGAATCTCATATGTGTGTATTTCCACCTCGGAGCAGAGTTTCAGCAATTCCTGATGATGCAGTGGCAAGTACAATATGACCATCATGGCGTAGGTGGGCAAGAATTACTTTGTATAAAAAGGTTTTCCCAGTTCCAGCAGGTCCATCAATGAAGAACATACCATCGTTGCCTTGTTGAACAGTTTCAACAATAATATGGAAGATATAGGTTTAGACATTGATTTAAAGATGAAATAGATAGAAGATATGTATTTGATACTGGTATTGAGAGTTCCTCCTCAATTAACATGAAGAAGTCTGTAATATTTTGAAAGTTAAAAGACATTTGAGGAATATCAAACTGTGTAATGTATTGCTGTGTTGTTGAAGTATGTTATTTATTTCATGAAGGAGCCTGTTGAGGACATATACATCACTGACATATGAGGATGTGACGTAATCTTCTGTCATTGCTGCGTACTTGTCATTCCAAAGCTCTCTAACATTTGTAGGATTGCAAAATAATAAAATTGTCATAAATAAAGTGTGTAAAGCTACGAGCATCTGAAATTCTCTAGCATCGCGCATACAGTTATGCAGACTGTTCTCTCGTTCTAATAGACCATACTGTTCAGCCGCTACCTTAAATGTTTGATGGGTAATAGTACCAACTGTCATCAAATGTTCTAGCGATCTTGGTGCTCGAATATGATTTAAAAGCATGCGCATGTAAAATCTCTCTCATTCTGAAGGATGTACTGTGTACATTCGAGCAATAACCTTTTGACGACGTGTTTGTTTATGCCAAGTTCTTGAACTCGAATTCCATGTATAATGTTTTGGAAATTCAGTGTATAAATACTTGTGTTGTTCTTGGTTATTGTTATTAATACTGAAAAATTCAGTTAACATTGTACGGGAGTTCCGATCGTTTGCAAGAATGTTATTGAGTACGTCAGTAGTGCGAAACTGAACTTGATGTTTGTTTGACAGATGTATTTGTAAACGAATTACCGAAAGATATGTTTGATACATATTGAATTTGAAAAAATTTCAGAATGCTTCCTGGGGACATATCCACCGACCATTTACATATTGAGATATCTCATTTCGATCTGCAATATTGTGGATTTGGAATGCAACACAATCAGAACCTTTGTGAATGTACTTGTATAAGTATTTAATACTTTTAATACTACTGCAAATTTCAACATTTATGTGACAGTCATATTTTAACAGCAAATACGGATTATATGGAACGACCCATCGATTGTCAATATTAAAATCTGCGGCACGTCGCAGTGTAAATGATTGTCCATTATTTTGCCGACGATAAATTGGGTATGAGTCAGTTTCTTGCAGTGTATGTTAAAAAAATTTTTTCGGGTAACCCTTTTTGCAGCTACCATGCTTCATGCATGGTGCTCGAGGATTTACATGGGCACATGGACTATGAATTATATGTCGCACAACCGCATTGTAGAGTTCGGGCTCATGTTGAACATGAGGCAGCTCAGCGCGAACAATGCGGTCGTAGTCATCTGGAGTATTCATTTTGTCGTGGGCATCAAAAATAATCAGCATATGAACATGAGGCAAGCCTCTTTTTTGGAACTCAATTATATGCACATGACTAATTGTTTTTCTCAAAATATGACTTTGGAAAAGATCCTGCTTTAATTTTGTGTATTTAGCATGAAATATTCGAGCAACTATATCCGGACGATCCTGAGGGTTTGTCCAGTATAAAGCGACTCTGTGATTTTGGCCATGATGAATTGCATGTCATTGTTAAGAATATATCTGGTCTACCATAATGCGGAACAACAGCCATTGCATCATGATAACGTTGGTACATGTCGCGCGGGCTTCCACAAAAGAGGATGGTAGGATCATGCGGCGGCCAATATTTGTTGCACCACAACAATATATTCTACGTCAGTAGACTGCTGAATATACAGAGTAATGTTATTGTATATTGCAGTGAGAACTTCGTAATACCTCCACTACTTTCTCCAGCATTGATGCAATCTTGTAAGCCACAATACAGTTCAACATGAAGAGTATTTTGATTTCTTTTAATCTACTGCAATTTTTGAGTTTCTATTTTACACAACATATTGTTGCAGCAGACGACAGCCGTGTAATGGTAATGATAAAGGTGGTCCACAGTCATATAGCAAAATGAATATGATCGTAAATATATTTGATGTAAAAGCATAAGTAGTTTAGTAAAAAAGTTACGTTGCATACCTGGAGTACATAGGAGTAGTAGTCGCAGCAGCTAACACGTAGATTGTTTATTCCTTTATATTCAGTATCCAACCATATGTCCCGTATGAGAGAAGCAGCGGTATTGAAGAGGATCGTAAAAACAGTATATTCTTGCACGGTAATTACATGGCCTTCAGCTGTCTCAACAATTATATTGCGTTCATTTGAATCAAGATAGTCTTCAGCTCCAACAAACTATAGCAGCAACCTGTGTTGTGGATGATAGTATATATTGTTATTCATGTGCACGTCTTTCTTTAATCACTAATCTGCAGTTGGTAATGTCATGACGCTCAGCCAGTCATCGAAACATCCACACAAATGGATTATACGTATCCAAAATTAATTTTATCTTTTGCAGTAATGAACGATCTAATTCTGAGCTTTCTTGTAAGCGATGATCTATCTCATGCTCTGTATTATATATGTATAGTTGTAAGTACCTAGGTCTTGTATTTGCCAACAGGAAGAATAGAGCCGATTTTAGTGATATATTGCTCCGTGAACTCGAAAGTGTAGACTGCGTGCTGATCAGATGCCAAGTTGTATCTAATTTAACACTCATTGACGTGAAAGAGAATACATGATTATACGAACGAATATATCTTCTGAAATGCTGACTCTCTACAAAATCACTGATGAATAAATTGTAGAGCTCATTTGGGAATGATTGAGTTGGTATGTGGACTCTCACATTGTTGCAGTACATTGTTGTGGTTTCGTCATCAAACAGCTTAGCACGACAATAAACACAAAGTTCTGGGAGCCGCAACTGTAAGTAAATAATATGTTGAGGTATGGTCGAAATACGGGCAATATTATGGCTCCTAGGGCAATGATTTGTAGCAATACTACTATCATCAGAGGTGGAATCACTTGCATGGTCAACTTGATGTGCAGGTCCTGCGGCGATGTCTATGTAGATGAAGTATGAAAAATGTGTTAAGAGAACGGGTTGTTGAGATTTAAAGAGTATTTTCATACTATTGTAGTTACGAAATACGTACGATGTGGTAAGTGTTGTTGTGGTTGTTGCAATAAGTTTTGAGGTACAATTGTTGTCTGTGCAGAGTTTGGCTGGAGATTATTCTCACACAATGGTGCAGCAGATGTACGTGATGATGACGATTCTGCAGTCCAAAGCCCTTGCATAGCATGAGTGCATGACGATGACACGTTTGTTAACATGTATCAATGGACAACACCATGCGCAGCGTATGTTACTTTGGACATGCATTGTAGTTGTGGTGATGCAGTAGTTTGCATAGGCTGGTTGTTGTGTGCTGATATAGGCATAATGAAGTGGTATGGGGGTGTAGCAGTTGAGCGTTCATAGTTGTTTTCATGTTGGAGTTCAGCATTGTGAGTTTCAGACCTTTGTTGTCGTCTTTGAGCACGGTTTCGAGCGGCAGTACGCCAAAGGCTCGTTGTTGTTCCTGTTGTAATTCAGTCAATTGCAACCATCGAGATCTTTGACGGGCTCGATTAGAAGCGCGTTCTTGTTCACGTTGCTCTTCTGTCATCCTGGCTCTCCTGTTTCACGAACGCTGTCGATTAGCTGCTCGTTGAGCAGTACGATGTGTTTCTGCGTGTCCATGTTGGTGCAGACCACAAAGTTTGCTACAACTTGAAATTCTATATAGTAACGTAAGTGGACATTACATTGCAAATGTGTAAGATGAGCTGTCATTATAGACATAAGTGTATTTTTGTAACATAAATGAAGCATCGAATGCTTAGTTCGGGTTTTATCGACGCATGTGGTAATATTGGGATATGTTGTTTTCAGTGTGAGCGTTGGACATATACAAACATTGAAACCTAAATTCACATGTGTAGGTTGCTCGCACTATCAGATTGCTGGTTATGTGTTCAACAGATTATGATGATTATAATTGATGATGTTCTGAGCGAGTAAAAGCAATGTGGTCATGTGACAATATTTCAGTAACAGTTAGTAAATGTATTCAGCAGTTTTCAACAACATGATATAGATGTAGAAGTTAAGGCAAACCCGAGAACATAGTATATCACTTTTTACAGATATAGTCAACACGATAATATTTGAACATCAATGAAACAGTGAAGAAGACACTAAGATGATGAGCCAAGATAGCAATGAAAAAGTTCAAACCTAAGG